>JAMKCH010027169.1:0-26034 GCA_023653785.1 Ophioderma brevispina
CGAGTAAAAATACAGGGCAATATTAACAAAGGTTCCTGAGAAATTTTACAGTGATTTGCTGGTTAACAGCGTCTTTAAATCGTTATGAGTGCAATGAATTAACGGATGCTTAAATGTTTGGCACCGCATGCAGCAAGTCGTGGGCGATATAAATAATAATAAATAAAAATTCCTTTAAAAAGGAAAGGGCGTGTCAAGAGGAAATATCCATGTAATTGGTATGCGAAGGTATTAGTAAGGTGATATATTTATTTATTTTGTAATACTTGAGCCAACAGTTCAGATGATATAAACATTCCTATTTCTTTTAGGTAAATCAAGGGGACTGTGCTGTGGATCACGAAATGCCAATTTAAGAATGTTTTCATGCTATGAATAAAAACGTTTTCAAAATCTTTCACTATCCAAAAGTTGGATTGATTTAATTGCTTTTATGTAAGGGTGCCTAGAGGGAGGACAAATGAGGGCGGGATTTTGATTGGATCAGCCACCTTTAATAATGAGGTTCTTAAATTTTTTGCTGCATGCGTAGTAATGTTGATTGATCATGACTGAGGATACGAACTTGTCGTACATACTATCACACACATTCTACTATTACATTTAGACATGGTTGAAAAGTTCATTACTTATTGCAATTATTTAGAGTGAGGCCGTTGTTTTATGGTTGCAAAAATGATCTGCAGTTAAGTATAGATGTAACTATGTGGTCACCCAGCTTTCTTGTTTACTTGGTTTTCTTGCCAAATTTTGGGTCACCTGAAACCCTGATAATAAACCCCAGGCTGTTGTTTTCTACCTACGCGTCAAAACGCGTAATTGGACATGAACAGAGTATCTCATTTTTAGTAGTACTAGTGCATTTCCCCTGTGTGACCTTTTACCAATGCGTGTGACCTTTGATCTCAGATCTCATTTTTTAGAAGTATAGATAGATTGCAATTGCGCACTTCTTAATAAAATGTGATTTACAAGTAAATACGCTGGAATGACAGGTAATATGTCATGAAGTAACGTTCTAAGTTTGTATATGAATTGAAATAATGCAATGGCGTGGGTGAACATTTTTTTTTAAATTTGAAAAATTTAACTCTTTGGGTGACAGAGGTAAAATTTAAGAAAATAATATGAAGTCATTGGCTGACAATGTTGCTGAAAGTGGGAGCTTTACATTTTGGGGAAGAGCTCCTAAGATTCTTTTTAAAAGGGCTTTATAATATTTAAAACAAAATGTTAGTGATCACGTTGGTACATGTGCCGAATCCTGTAATATACTTCACGTCCGTCGGCATGCAAAATATCCGGAATTGTTTCTTCCAGTTCTGCTGGCGAGTCTGCAGTGGTCAATTTTGAGGTGGGTAAGTATAGTGTTGATTGTTTTCCGAAAGGTGTAGTATGTTGGTGTTATGTTGGTAGGGTTGTGTGTTGAGTATGCTGGTATTTTGATGGTCGCAATTTTTCCTTTAAAAAAGTGCAACTGTAAGGAGGGATATGAAGCCCCTATTACTCTGGGTGATAATATGTACGTTTTATTTATTATTGTTTATTAAATTTTTTGTACTGGGTAACAAAACTCAGTGTTAACACTGTTTTCCAGTTTGGCCAGGGGGTCAAACGAAATACATCAAAAAAAAAAAGGTACCAATACAGAAAGAAATTAACCAAAAAGTCCTTACTAATACAATAGTTAAAAAAGACATACATATAAAAAAAAACTAAGACTTAGACCGGCTAGGTAGAAATATAACAAAATAAAACCAACTCTCAAAAATATGTATATGCCACTACAAACAATAAGTGGCGTAATTTTACCTATAACTTACACACTATATTTAAAATTAACACCACGTTGAGGGCAAGGTGGTTTTTTGCACTGATGGGGAGAAGATGGAAAGAGATAGCACCCCTAGATGAGAACTTTCTTTGGCACAAAAGAATACGTTTGTGGGAGAGTGAACAAATGTTACCATTGGTGGCAGAACGAGTTTGTGGCTATGGGTGTGCTAACTACAGAGAAATATGCATCCAGAGGAGATGGGGAGGGGTGTTGAGGCTCATAAACCAAAGTGTTTAAATGAAGTTACGGGACAAATTTGCGGGTGTATCCCACTTCAAGGTGTTAAGCAGGATTTCAGTGGGGATACCTGTGGGGGAGTCCAGAATAATCTTTGCTTTTTGTTGCCAGCAGTATTCTGCAAACTATATAAATCCTAGTTGGGTCTTGCTGGCATTTCCCCCACACAGTTTAATAACAGTCCCGGGGGGGGGGTGGGGGGGGGGCCGGGGGCCCGGGGCCACTTGTATTCAAAGGGGGAATGATTCGTGAACAAGAAACGCGTGAAAAAGGGTGTCTTTTTTGTAACAGGCGATGTACGCCGTGACATCGTTTAGGGTGTCACAAACAGCAAAATATGGAAAAAAAAAAAAAAAAAAAGGGTTATGGTTTTTTTTTAAAAAAAGTAAAAAAAAACTCTATGATTAATTTTAATTTTAAAAATATTGTTAATCGGAACTTGGAAGCAGTAAAGCAAAGGCAAGATATAAAGGGATATTCGATTCATTGCACTGCGTACTTTTGAGGGGATATAAACAGATAAAAATACTTGTTTAGGGTTATGTTTTAGCTTGTTTAGCTAGTCGGTGAAAATGCGTTTGTTCTAGGGTGGCAATTTTGAAAGTCTTGTTCAAGTATCATATCCACCTTTGATACAAGTGGCCCCCCGGGATCACAGTAATCTAGGTGGGGTAGAACAAGTGACTGTACCGAAGGGTTTAGGTTATTGAGGTAAAATATGTCTAAGTCGCGCAGGAGACTATTACTTTAGAAACAGTTTTGGAAAATTTTGTCGATAGGTTCATTCCAAGTCAAGGCTGAGTTCAGCCATACACCCAAATACTTACATTTATCAACATTATCAATTAACAAATTATTTATATACACCTTCAGATCAGTATCCCTACGAGCCATTTTTTGACTATTGCACAAAAGCATACTCTTCGTCTTTTTAACATTGAGCGTGAGGAAATTTTTGTTGAGCCATTTAGCCACCTTACTAATTTCAGAGTTCATTATGTCATTGATGTCACTGACAGACTTACCCGTGACAAATATGGCAGTGTCATCAGCATATAATGTAACTTTAGAGTTAGTATTTGTAATAACATTTGGAAGGCTGTTTATATACAAAATAAAAAGCAAAGGCCCTAGTATTGAGCCCTGTGGCACTCCAAAATTTACAAAGGCTAAGTTAGACACAAAATCACCAATTTTGGTTACCTGTTGACGATTTGAAAGGTAAGATTCAAACCATTTGAGTTTAGGGCCCTGCACGCCAATGTCCTGAAGTTTGTTAAGAAGGACTCTGTGGTGCCCCGTATCAAAAGCCTTCTTACGGTCTAGAAAGACGACACCCGTATACAAACCAGAGTTGAAGTTATCGAGCAAATAGTTTGTGACCTCCAGAAGGCAAGTTTGAGTGGAGTGCATGGCCCTGAAACCAGATTGGTTTGAAGACAGCAGGTTGTAATCTGTAACAAATTGGTATAGTTGGCTATGGACAAGTTTTTCGAAAATTTTCATACAGGACGGAATAACTGAAATGGGCCTATAATTACTAATATCAAGGTGATCGCCTTCCTTAAATATGGGAGAAACTCTACTTTTTTTCCAAGCCGAGGGGACAACACCAGAGGTAAGACTCAGATTCATGATGTAGGCCAAGGGCCTACACAGCTGGGCGTAACCTATCTTGAGGAGCTTAGGACTGATGTTGTCCAAGCCAGTTGCTTTTTTACCATCAATGTCCTTAATTAAGAATCTTTAGGACATCATCCTCAAGAATCTTTGTAAAGTGAAACTTTCCTGGTGTTGTCTCCTCAGAATGTATGCAGTTCAAATCATGTGTAGAGTTAAAGGTTTTCACCAATGGTGGAAAAGAAAACATTAAAGTTATCAACGATCGATTTGCCATCATTTGTTATAGAATCCCCCACCCTTAAACTACTTATAACATCATGTTTAAGTGTCTAAAAAATCAAATAAGTCAACTTGCAAAAACTCCCACAAAATGTCATCTTACTAATCCCTTCCCATACCGTTTACATGGATATTTATCTCCAGGAAAAAATAATAAATATACAATACTCAAAATCACTTAAAATCACTGAAATTTTAAAAACAGCTGTAAATTGTGGAAAAAATAGAGATGTTGGCATCCAAAAGGGTCCAAAATGCCGAAAAGGAACTCATATGTTTAGGCTGTTTTATTGTTTGTGGCACAAGGGGATTGACTTACCATACTTCTAAGTTAATTGATCATATTGTACATACTTCCTGTTAATTTGAAAACTTTGCCTACATTATCTTTCATGTATTGCTTGAAATCATGAGCAAATCCCAGATATTGTAAAATGGTGGTTGGTTAGGCCTATATGGTTTACACAGAGACATTTTAATTGGTTACTCAGAGTGTTATCCCATGTTATGTCCTGGAATGAGCCAATCAAACAGATTGTTCATACTAGTGGTACTGCCCAGGGAGTTAAGGAAATTTTCATTTTCCAGGTTAGGTGGTTAAAGGCACTATTTGCCAAATCAGAAAATCGAAAAAAAAAAACATAAAAATCAGATTTTTGCATTTTTGTAATAATAGATATCTATTATATAGAAGCTCAGAGAAACTGGCGAGCACAGAACTAAATAAAGACGAAAAATACACGGTCTCGAACCCGGAGCCTTTCGCTTTCTAGGCCCTCCCATTCTATAATTCAAAAAATATAATTACGGCTGCTTGAAACTCTGAAATAAAGACTGAAATACATTAGTGCTCATTCACTGGTATCCACATTAACACAGTCCTCTGTGGCCCAGTGGTATTTCTCACGCCTAGAAAGCGAGAGGCTCCAGGTTCGAGACCGTGTATTTTTCGTCTTTATTTAGTTCTGTGCTCGCCAGTTTCTCCGAGCTTCTATATAATATTTATCAATTTACTTTCTGGGGTTGTATCATTTACTTGATTCTCGCGTGCATTTAATTGAGTTCGCTTAAGGCCCTCCCAAGTATAGATATCCTAACATATCCTGCAAGTAATAAGTCTTGAAACAACCTAATAAGGACAAAATCAGATATTTTAGTCATTACTCTCCATACGGACACTTACTACAACAGGTAATTGAATGGGGATTCATATCTTTAAAAAAACTGCTGTTTTCTTCCTTTTCTTCATTTTTTCAGTTGGGAAATATACCTTATGAGAGTCCTATAGACTTATGCCGTCAACTTTTAAGCTATTCCTGCAAGTTTAAAATATTTTTTTATCTTTCGGGTGAATCACTGATAGTGTCTTTAAACACAAATTATTTCAGGCCGGTTAAATGTTGAGTCTGTTGATACCGTGTGAACTGAAATCAGCGGTAGCTCAGACCTACAACTACAGCTATTTTGGATGATTTTATTTTCACAAATTTTGCAATAGAAGTTTCACATCACATTCAAATTTCTATAGCAGTGTTTGCAAAAATATGTGCATCTACAAAGATCACCATCAGGCATTGCAGCAATCTTGTTGGTTTTTGGAAAACAACCAATACTTGTTCTTTGATCAAACAACCAATATTCAAAGTTTGTTCTGATTTTGAGATAGTCCACCTCAATTGTCAAAAATATTGCTACATGCCTCTGACAGTGCAAAGGGCAATATTCCCCAGTTACCATGCATGTTAGGGATTGTTCAAAAATATGATGGTAGGTTGGAAAAGTTGCCAGGTGGTACAAGGCACAATTTTTTTTTGGGGGGGGGAAGGAGGGTGGAGTGAAATTTTCATGCAAAATTGTGATTTTAATGGTAAACTAGACAAATATGATATTAAAGGCTGACTCAGAGATTTTCTGAGGATGGTACCCACAATTTTCTAACAAATCATGTTTTTTGCATATACATGCTTCTTGTCCATATACTGATCACTTTTTAAAATAGCTAAGCTCAAATTGATGTCCTTCATATAGAAAATCACAACTTTGTTATAAAAGTTTAGATCCAGAATTTTTGTTATTAGCTGTTATACACAGTATCCTATCTTACTGTTTACATAACTTACTACATCAAAATGAAAAATCTGATTCGTTTCAAATTTTGGAATTGAGCATTTTAGGCTACTATCTTTTGTTCTAGTTGACTTTTTATATTAATGCACAAAAAATATATTTTGAAATCCCTGAAAAAAATATATTCTGAAATCTCTGAGTCAGCTTAAAGGGGGATGGCCCGATTTAAGTCTATAAGTTTTTCATCTTGATAGAATGGCCTTCACCCCAAAACCCCATCTGTAAAGTTTCGCACAGATATTTCAACACGTTTTGATGCGAGATCAAATTACATGATTTTGCAATCCCACAGAGTATTGTGTAAAATTAATATTGGTCGACCAAAAAGGGTCACATTTTCGCTCATTACATCCAAACCAAACATATTTTAGCCCTAAGTTTTCACAGGGCAATTGAGAAAAATAGTAGCTTTCTTCTGATACCAAAATTTTGATCACTTACGGGAAAAAATCTGGGGTCCCTGGGGACGAGGCTATTAGTGATCGGGCCATGGACCTTTAAAATACTACATTCCAAAATTAAAGATGAATCAGATTTTTTGTTTTGATGTAATAAATATTTATATATAGTATAACAATAACAAAAATTGTGAATCAAAGAACATTGATTTGAGCTTAGCTATTCACACAGTGCTTAGTATGTGGACAAGCATTTATATGCATACGCACATAAAAACAATTTGTTAGACTAGCTGTTAGTAAATTGAGGGCCTCATCCTTGGGAAATTTCTGAGTCAGCCTTTAACTGGTTAAGAGGTCACTTTTGTGTTGGGCATTTATGTCAATGTTTGTTCAATTCATTAAAGGTGCATTTTGTGATTCCAGCATCTTTTATTTTATTCATTGTTCACTAGATATCCTCGAGAAAAGCTTATTCACAAAGTTTGAGTTGATTCCGATCTTGCAGTTTTGTATTATGAGAAATTGCTTGTTTCCCACGGTCCCATAGGACAATGTGCCATAATTTCTGTCTGTTTATGGACAGAAAATACAAAATTACAAATTTCTTACAGATGCGACCAAATTTGCACGTAAGATTAAGTACACATGGATAATTAAGGCTAACAGGTCAGATGATATAAATATCTCAACTTTTTTGAGGTAATTCGGGGACCAGGTTGCGGCTCGCGAAATGCCCCTTTAATTATTGCACATGTCAGCTTTTGTAATTTGCAAGTAATAAATAATATTACTATTATTATTATACTGTATAATTTAATCTACATATGTAATCTTCATTGTTCATTAAGTTCTCAGGAAAGTTACAGAAGATTTATCATGGAAAATAAGAAAAACAAAATACACAAAATATTTGCAAAAAAATTAATCAAAGTCTTGATAAAGATGTATGACACATATGCAATAATACCAATTATTTGTGAATCAAGCCCTGAGACCATAATAGTTTATTCATGAATTGTTTGGGTAAATTATGCCCATAAAAGATTTTTTAATTGCCTAACCATTTTTTTAAAACCAGCTTATTGTTATTCATTCTCATTTAAAGGGATGACTATTTTAATCCCCTTTTCAGGACCTTATTTCTTTTTATCCCTATATTTTCTAACCCCCCTAGAATATATTCATGAACACTCCATTGACCATGTCACAAAAGTATCTATACTAAAAATAGACCCAGACTATAAACCATGTGCACTCTGCCGCCAACCAGCGTGGGAATTGAGATCCGCTTGATTTTGTCAACTTTCCCACGGAGTGCAGTGTTGCCAAAGTTGTGATTTGGTAGCCAAAATGTCATTTTTGCCATTAAAGTCAATGGGCAAGACAAACAATTAGGTGACTTTTATTTTGTGGATCAGTGATTCAAATTGGATTGGGCTACTTTCAAATGACATTAATGGCAACAGTGCAGCACAGGAGTGTGTGGAAATTTGCAAAACTATTTGCACCATAAAAGTTTTACAGTCATTCTGCTGCTGTCCTATCTAGCACTGAAGTCATATTTGTTAGTGTACATTGATGGTAAACTTGTGCAACTAGGTGCATTGTTTTCTTTTGTGTCTTCATCAAAAGCAGGTTGCTACTAAACTTTCCTGTCCAGGAATAGTTAGGAATTCAGGATCTTCATATGATCAAGGATCACTAACAAGAAAGAAATTGCTTTGATTTATCACACAGTTGGAAGAAGCAAAGGTAACTTATTTTTGTACTATACTAATAATGATGATAAATGTGATGTGATCAAGCAAAATGAGTCTAAAGTCGGCCTGCAGATTCTTTTTTTACTTTTCCATGCAACTGTATGCACCATTTAGAAAGCTACATTTTGTTGAAACCCCCAATGAAATTGACCAGTTGATTCCACAGATATAATCAGTTGAAAGGTGGCATAAAACAATAGGAAACAAAAGATATTTTCATCTTTGTTTGGCTATATCTCAAAATCAACATTTGCGACTTCCGACTCATATTGCTTGTCACTAATATTGGTAAGTTAAATAACAGCACAATGTAATGTATTTGCCTTAACTATGAGTCTTCCACAATTATGACAGCACACAATACTTGACCCATATAGTGATAGTATGCACATGACTTAAGTTCTCTTCCTTCTGAGTGGATTTTACTTTTGAATATTTTATAACAAACTTTAGCGGGTAATGTGGGTATAAGTAAAGTAGTCATGTCGGACGCAAACACTCCTTTTACGGTATATTTTTATGTTCCAGCTTCAAATTGCACACAATTTCAATTGATTTTTATCTAGATTTTGTACACATATGACTTAATAAAATAATCATGTTAAATTTACCTTTTCAATTGATGGATTTAGGTTATTGTAATAATTATATAAATTATATCTTGATTGGATGATTTTGATCCCAAACCACTTGACCACTTCCCGTAAAATCTGGGGACGAGGCTATTTGCAATCAGGCCATATCCCTATAAATTTAAAGTGCCAATTTACTCAACAACAACCCACGCTTTAATTCACATTATTCTGTATGAACTTCAACTTAATTCTGATTAATTCATTGAAACAACTGAAGTTTGCACAAAGCAAATTATCATGCACACTTTTTAAAACAAAACTTCATGAATATGCAGCCTGAGTAAGCTGATAGCTGTCCAGTGTGTTTTTATGTTACACAATCTCTCTCTCTCTCTCTAAAGAGAATTTTTTTTTGCATTTGGAAAATTGCTTAATAAAATTTGTGATACTTTGTGCTTTCACAAAAATATATGCACTCCCTGATATTTTAAAAGTAAATTATAGCAGCCATGTTTACAAGACAGTCACCTTGCAATTTAACACTGTGTTCCTGAGTGAAATTTTACAGTTATTTGCTTGTTAACAGCGTCTTAAATCGTATGAGTGCATGAATTACGATGTCTTAAATGTTTGCACACGCATGCAGCAGTCGTGGGCGATATAATATAATAATAAAATTCCTTGAAAAAGGAACTGGCGTGTCAAGAGAAATTCCATGTAAATTGTTATAGCGAAGGTCTTAGTAAGGTGATATTTTATTTAATTTTTTTAATACTTGAGCCCACAGTTCCGATGATATAACATTCCTCTTTCTTTTAGGTATCAAGGGGACTGTTCTGGTATCACGAAATGGCAATTTAGAATTTTTTCATGTCTATAGACTAAAAACGTTTTTCAAAATCTTTCACTATCCAAAGTGCGATTGATTTAATTGCTTTTTTTATGTAGGGTGGCCTAGAGGAAACATGAAAGGTCGGATTTTGATTGATCTCCACCTTTAATAATGAGGTTCTTAAATTTTTTTGCGCATGCGTAGTAATGTTGATTTATCATAGACCGAGGATAACGAACTTGTCGTACTACTATCACAACACATTCTCACTATTACATTTAGACATTGTTGAAAAGTTCATTACTTAGTGCATTATTTAGAGTGAGGGGCCGGACACTTTGTTTTATTGTTGCAAAATGATCTGCAGTTAAGTATAGATGTAACTATGTGGTCCCCCAGATTTCTTGTTTACTTGTTTTCTTGCCAAATTTTGGTCCCCCTGAAACCCTGATAATCAACCTCAGGCTGTTTTGTTTTCTACCTACGCGTCAACGCGTCGCTTGGACAGACACGCTCTCATTTTTAGTAGTATACTGGCAATTTCCCTGTGTGACCTTTTACCAAACGTGTGACCTTTGATCTCAGATCTCTTTTTTAGAGTATAGATAGATTGAAATTGCGCACTTCTTAATAACATGTGATTTACAGTAAATACGACTGGAATGAACAGTAATATGTCATGAGTAACTTTCTAAGTTATGTACTATGAATTGAAGTAATGCACTGCGTGGGTGAACATTTATTTTTTAAATTTGAAAAATTTAACTCTATTGGGTTACCGGGTAAAATTTTAAGAAAATACTAGGAATCCATTGGCTGACACATGTTTCTGAAAGTGGGAGCTTACATTTGGGGAAGAGGCCCAAACGTGCTATTAAGTTTTTTTTTTCCCAAAGACAAGTACAAACCGTGTATCTGTCCTAAACAGTACAAAATTTACCTTTCCCTACTTGATCTCAAAAACCGACGTACGATGACGATAATCGGTGTTTTTTATTCCATGTAGGGATACGTACGTCCTTTTTACATGGTCCCCCAGGCAAAATAATAAACAATCAATGCCGTGACGTCATCAAATCTTTATTTTTTTCCAAAATGGGCTGTTTGTCCCATAATAAAATTCCTTTTTAGATTCAATCTGTAATATTTTGTCTTTAATTATTACTTATCTTCAATTGTCCCCGCATGAATGTGAAAAAAGATGGGTCCCATAAGTCTTACCAAACTGAAAACATTGTCAGCCGGCTAAATACCCTTACCGTGAACTGTATGAGCAGACTGATCCCGTTTTAGTTAAATAGCAGGCTTCAGCCACTTGCGGGCGGCTTGCGGGGTTATGCGTTCCAGATTAACATAATAAAATTAGGTGTATAAAGAGGATAATCGGAGTATCTTATTTATCAGGTTTAGGAATGAGAAACTAATTACTTCTGACTAATATGTACACATTTAATTAATGAATTTGTCAACTAGTAATGCAGTGGACGATTGTCTAATTGTTTTATCAAATTAGCTCTGTATGTCTAATCAATATTATAATTGTTGCCCACAGTTTTTTTATATAATTGCATCATTCATGCAAAACGTTTATCGTTCTGGTTTTGCAAAAAAAACGTAGCATGTTCCTTGTTTTGCATAAATTTTAATGAGGAAACTCGTTAGCCGATTAATTTTTTCAATTGTGTTTAAGTGATTCATGATGATTATTTTATCATATGGGTCGGGAGCTCATCTTGAGTTGATGGAGTGAGACATAACTCGTTCTTCCTTGATAAATTTCACCCGAGCTATTTGTACAAAGAAGAAACTAATTTCACCATCCAGCAAGAAGTGTAGTTATGTCTTCTGTTTGTTGCCACAGTATCCTCACCTGATAGTGCCTTTACGCTTGTCATTATTTGGAGGTGTAATTGCTGTGCTTTTCCAAAGGAACACTGGACGTGAATCTGTATACATCCTGGACTACAACGCTTCGGTTAACAGTTGGCAACTGCATCGTGTCGTCGCTGCATAGTCAAAAGGACAGTTTCGTCAGTGAAGATAAGGGACACTTAATGTACAACTACATGAACTTCAACCTTATGGCTGTCGCCACTACATATTTCCATCTGTGTATCCTGATATCCAATTATTTAATTATTGTCCTCCTTTGTCAGATTTCTCGCTTGTCAACTGTTCTTAGACAACATTGTATTTATTTACTTGTATTGAATACGGTTAGTTAAAAAAGTGTTTCTTTATAATTGTTTGGGCACTCATGGATTTCTCCCTGCGATGATTATTTACGAAAGTTTACGAATTGCTAAGCGAATAAAATCTAGGTTAGCGTTGCAATAGCAACATCATTGTCTTTTAGGTTAGCACCGAAACAGAATTCCTTTTTGATTATCTTTTATTTACATTAGTAGCTGTGCCAATAAAAAACCGGCTACATATTTGGCGCACCCAACGTTTTGGCTCACTTTTCGTGTACTTAGCATTTGTTAAATTTGTTTTTGTTTTGTTTTTTAATAAAATCGATCATCTAAAAACTCAGTGTTACGTATTAACAGACTGATTTGGAGAGTGTTTCCTTCAAACTCCTTAAATAGTCCATTCCAACGTTGTGGATTTGACCTGGAAAAAATAGCAACAGAAATTCTTTTTGCTGCATTCCTCTGACCAGACCTTAAAACGTCAGTCGTAGACCCCTTTTTACATAAAATCGCCCTCTTATATACACTTACAAGGCTAACTATTCATTTGTAAGTGTTTTACTATACCTCACCTAATCAGGTGCATGACACGTAATTGATTAGGTGACAACGCCTTTTGCCCTTTAAAGAGGCATTACGTGTGTAAATACGTGTTTCCGTTTCATCATTGTTTCGTTGGCCCATTTGAAAATATGACTCTCTAGAGGCTGGTTAAGCATGCCAAAAGTGTTCACCTATTCCTTGGTGTGTTTTGGTGGCCTACTAGTAGTCACATAGTGCATGATTGGGAATCACAATGAATTATATTTGTCAAAAAGGGCATTAAGTGTATTGGGCCGCCATTTTGAAAAAAAGCGCCCTCACTCTTTAATCCAGGATGGGGATTTTTGCATACAACCTGATTTTGATAGCTATGTGTATAAGGTTTCCAAAATGTGGTCCTACAAAATCCCTGGGGGGTGCAGGTTGGGGTTAATGGTCTCATTGACCTTATTTAGTAACGTAAATAGAATCATATCCTTTCACTAATATTAAAGTACTACTCCCTGTGTTAACTGTTAGCCCTTGGTTTGCGTGTTGTAAACGAAAATGTGAGAGCTGTTGCTTTGGATGGAATTCTAAATGCACCGTTGGTCAATTTAAGAGCCCCACAACATTTTGCAAATACAACGGCCAGCAGCATTCTAGAAATTTTTATTTCCGTCATTGAATCCTCTTAAGTTGATGAGGTCAAAAGTCGTGTGCTAAGGTCAAAGGTCATGTGAGGTCAAGTTGAAAATTAGCTAAAAATGTAAAATTGACCTCAAGTGAAAAGTTGAGGTTCAATGAGAAACCAAACTTGTGTTACAGGTGCACCATG
Source organism: Ophioderma brevispina (assembly GCA_023653785.1). Classification (NCBI taxonomy): domain Eukaryota; kingdom Metazoa; phylum Echinodermata; class Ophiuroidea; order Amphilepidida; family Ophiodermatidae; genus Ophioderma; species Ophioderma brevispina. Next base: position 13,227 of record JAMKCH010027169.1, read on the forward strand.
GGATCCCTCAGTTGTTGATGAAGGTCAACCGGGGCGGATCCAACCCTGACTGGAGGGGGGTGCCAAGAGATGTCAAGATGAGAAGGGATAGAAATTGCTGCATAGCAGACAACGCCGGGATGCATGCGAGAGTCCTCGCACAAAGCATGAAGCTCTGCTTGTATCATGGCCTTCAAGCTCTCTCAATGTAGTTACATGCGAATCTGTTCATATCACTTATTTTTTTTTTCCAGCTTTGGCAATGGACATAAGTTACTTGAAGTTAAAATAGTTAAATTTGGAGAAAAAGTTATTGAAAGAGTCTTGTTTTGCACTATCTGGAACCCCAGGTGATCATTTAACGGTTTTGAATGTTTACTATTGTTTAAAATTAATACTCTGATCTATTAATTATTGCATCATGCACGTTATCATGAAGGGACTGAATAGCATTTTGCAATTTACTCTTGTGAATCACGGTCATAAAGAGTTGTCACCATACTTCAGCAAAATGATGGACTGAAACCCCCGTTTAACTGTAATAAATGGGGAAATGGATCACTTACAAATCATCACATTGCCTCATTTTATTCTTTTCTGTCTTCACCAATTCCATTTTTTCGACAGCCTAATATAGAAAATATGCCAAGTACTAGACAGCACAGCAACTTTGGTCCAGGTCGGGTCCTTTTTGGGTGATTCTTCGCTAAGGTGTCCCCTTTCATTTTTCAGATGAACTTGTTTTCACAACACTATATCTGCAACTTCGTCGAGAGATGTTCTTCAAGATTTTACACAAAAACCAATAACAATGGAAAATATGTTGGGGCCCAATCTTTATCGATTGCTTCTATATGAATTTTCTTCTTGTTCCAAGTTGGTCACTGCATTTAGTCCTTTCCGTAACTTTTTATATACACTCTGGAACAAAGAAAATCATTTTAAAAGCAATAATTCAGTCCAAGTGTCAGTTTATAAATGTTATGAACTAATTTCCTCTCATAAAGGGAAATGTTCCATTGTTTTTTTTGCATATTAATTCAATTGTAACTTTCAAAGTGTCACACCTTCAAAAATAATAATTTTAGGTAAAAACTGCGACTATCATAGTAATTTTTTAATCAAGTGGTGCTTTAAATACTACTACTTCAGATCAGAGAGGGGAAGCAAATACCGGGTATTGTCAATATCCATAAGAAAATGCTTATTGGTGCATTACATTCCATGCTATAAGCATTAAATCTAATGTTACGAAATGAAAAGCATACAAGAAAATGACCATTTTATTAACCAACCTTGTTAACGGAAATGACTTTTTTTACACGTCATGAAGCTCCAAAAAATGAAAAGAAACGGAAAAACAATTATAGTATCACAATCTTGCCAAAGACAATTAAAAACAGTAACTCATTAAAACTTTTTGTAAACGAAATGAAGCGTTACGGAAATGATTGCCAACAAACATGTCGTATGGCGTCGATATATAGCCACGCTCGCCATGAAAATTTAGTTTTGCATAGGTGACATGTTTACAAAGCTTTTTGCCTACTTATCACAAAAGGGTACAAATATTTTCCTTTCTTCAGTTGATTCTATAGCGTACGGAGATGACCCTGAATAAAGGTCACGCCGTTTCAATTTGATGAAACTTTGTTTTTTGGTGGCTAGTCATTCAAGCTGGAGAGAATCTTATTCCAACAGTTCTCCTTCGTATCTGTCGCCCACTTAGAGTGAGTGTGTGGTGAGTATTAAAATTTAACGACAACTCAACACTAGGAGACTACTATAGAAATCTCTTCCTGCGGCGGTAAAATTACGAATTCGCGTAATTCCTACCCAAAAGTCCTACTAATAATCACGTCTAGAGACTTGCAAGGTCCAAAGAAATAATAGTAATATTCAACATTAAGACAAAAAAAATGTCGCCCACCTTAACTCCGTACCCGGGGCCCTCTTATTTCACAATCATTCCCGATAGCTAAAAAAGTAATAATACCGTAAGCGTTTGCAATCAAATTATGCTAATGACACACTTTGAAAGTTGTGAATAAAAAATAAACGCAAAGTTACTAACTACGGATACTCGAACAAACATACGCCAATCTAATTTTTATGTGCCTAGTCACAGCAATTTTTTCAACACATAATTCTTACGGTTACGTAATATGGACCTGTTAAGACTAATTGGTCAACTTAGTTTTTGTTTAACCCCGACTGAAAGCAACCACTCCACTCACATGTACTTGAACATGTTAGAATAGACCTTCAAAGCCTCCATAATGTTAAAGGTAAACCAACACAAGCAGTGGTAATAAGGCCGGAATGTTTTCAGCAAGTATTTCCAAGAAATTACAAACCTATTGATGTTTTACCTTGCAATCAATTTGTAATTTTCAAATTTGTTATTTTGTTTATTTCATCATTAAGGAAAATTTCGGATTTGTTTTTTTTTGGAAATCTTAAATTCTAGTTTGGAGAAAAGACAAACCATAACAAATTTAAAAAAATAGGTCCTAGCACTGAAATCGGCCTCCGGTCTGTAATTCTTCTAGGGTATTCTGCCCAAATTTTGGTGGAAATTATGTTGTTAACAGAATATTTGCCACGTAAGTAAGTGTCATTGTCACACATTGATTTTTTTTTTCGATGAGGATGAGGGGCCGACGGTCCCCGGCTCCCCCCTCCATTGGTAGTTCCCTCATCACCAGTTGCTCCTACTAAGACCATACCACAAGAAGAAAAAGTACATGTCTTTGTTATTTCCTTTCATTGAATTGATTGAGTTAAGTAATTACACCACTGTTTATGTTATAACATGACACCCCGACTAATGAGTAGCTAATTTAGTTCTGCCTCGTTATGAAAGAAGAGGTCACACACAGTTCACCATTTACACCCCCTCAAGATAATCACAACTTTTGTTTAACTTACGCCAATTTGATTTCATACTTGTTTGGATAACTGATAAATTGCTTTCATTAATCAACCATATCGTGAATACAATAAATTTCTTAATCAAAACAATATTGTTTAGGAGGGACCAGTGCCCCTTTCTTTGTGTAATTTTAATTTGTGGATGTAACAACTTCGACCATAGTCAGGTATGATCCAGCGATGTGGCCTCCTTAGCTGGTGCGTATGATCGTTTGAAGTAGGTACGATAAATCTCTACTCTTATAATTTTAGTGTTATTCATCAGGATGATCTAAGCCTGTGAGTCATGCTGTCAAGCAGTACTTGCCATCATATTTATCATATACGGTGGTTAAAAGCTCTCCAACTAACAGCAATGTATTCAATTATCTTGTATAGAAAGAGTTCCAAGCTGTCGGGGCGTGGGTATTTTTAATGAGCTCGGGCGCAGACTGTTATGTCTGTCTTTTCAGCAATTTGCAATTTGATTATTTTCACACTAAAAAAACAAAAAAAAAAAAAAACAAAAACAGAAAAAAACAAAAAAAAAACCAAACACCACACGCACCACACACCTAAACCCAACAACACACTAAACAGTAACAAACCCCAAACCCCCCCAAGCCCCCCACCATTCCAGCATCAAACAAACACACCCCGCCCTCTCAACAACCCTTCTACAGCCCCACACCCACCCCCACCCCCCCCACCCCCCGCCCCCCCACCAACCCCCACCCCAAACACCCAACCACAAAAAAAAAAACAAAAAGGAAGAACCATGGAATTCAGTAGAATTATTGTTGATTGCCTTTGACTATCTGTGATTGACCCACTTTCTAAGGAGTGTTTTGGGAGTACTATGTGTGACCAGGATATCTTGACTCCTTATAGTGTAATGAAATTTCAATTATTATATGCCAACAAATATTGAATAGTCCTTCTGCCTTTTTTACAGAAACAAATTTGGTTACCTTGCTGCCAAATTCACTGTAATAAACTCACAGATAACTTATTCAGTAACTGTGTTTATTGATTGATTGATTGATTGATTGATCACATAATTTGATTGTTCTACCTTTACACTTTCTAAACATTTTGTTAGAACACCCTTTGTGTTGCCTACTCAGGAGCGCGTGGCCCATTGGTTTGGTTATTCGCCTTTTGTGCAGGAGGTCCCCGTTTCAAACCCTGGTAGGGGCCACTAGCTGAGATTTAAATGGGTGCTAAATTCTGAATTTAATTTTGTATAAGAACTATTGTTTAAACTAGAGTCTTCCCCCGCTCCCCCGTGGTTCATTTGGACTTGGTCATGTAACCCCACGAGAATATGCCATCCTTCAGATGGACTTAAGTCGTCGTCTCAATCTACAAGAGGGATGGATATTTTTGGCAAGTTAGCTCAAGGCTAGTTAAATTCAGAAACTCCAGAGGGGCGCCCCATTAGGCTATTTATTTTTCTGGCATGCTAAGTCTAGTTATTTTTTGGACCCTCATGCTAGTTATTTTTCTCTTCACCTCAGGCTAGTTAGTTTACTTTTTGTCCCTTGGGAGAATAATTTTTCGTCCCTTGGTCGTCAGGCGTAATTTATTTCTTGGTTTGCCTCAGAGCTAGTTATTTTTCTGGTCTCATGCTAGTTATTTTCTGTCACTCAGGCTAGGTTTTATTTTGTTTCCCCAGACTATTATTTCTTGGATTAACCCATTTTACGAAGTCCTTTTCAATAGGGTGTTGACATGTATTATCCAGATTATTTCAGACGGTGATGTAATGTATATTGAATTTTCCAGTGCTGGTATTTTTACTGTGCAGGGGAAATGTTGTTCTTTTTATCCGCACAGCTAAAGCCCCGCCAACTCTGACCTATTTTCCAACCTCAATTTGTCATGTCAGGGAGTACTCGGCGTCCCTTTGAAATGAAAACAGGCAGAACTGCAGGGCTTGATCACTCATGGGGATTGTTGTCATGACTGATCGTTGCAACTAGAATCTCCTTCCACACGTTGATTGATGTTGCTCATTTTCCAAATTCATATATTTTTAATCCAAATAATTTGTAGCATTTAAAATATGGCCTACTGGAGATGCCTCCTCCTGGAGTCCGGCCTGTGTAGAACATGAGAACAGAGACTGGCCTATGGATCTTTCAATCTTACATGTATAAAGTGTTCCAAGACTTTTAACCAACTGGAGTTCTTCAAGGCACATTACCTAGCTTAATTGCCACCATTTTTTTGAAGATTGCACGAATAAGCGGTGATTTAACACTTGTTAAATTTAAAAACCTATTTTCTGTGCATGCTTGCTAATTTATAACCCTTGTGTTCATTCATTACTGACAGTTTCTCAATCATGGGAATGGGAACGGTATGCAATATAGCACTTGTTAATTTTAAGGTGTCTAACATTAATCACTAGCAAATACTTAACAGTATATTTTTTCCTCTTTTAAAAAGTCAATCCCACATTTACCCTATAGTCATATAACTTAATTCCACTTAGATATTTTCAGCATTTCATAATCCATCTTAACAAAGCTCACAACTCGTCGTTGAAAACCTTCTATTTATCAAAGTATGGCCCATGTTTTTCACAACATTTTACTCACTGCAATCGCCACTGGCATGAGAATCCAACTGTTTATTGTGTAAATGCTCAAATTTGTCATGAATTCATACACATTGGTATTCCATCTTAGTTTTGACTATTTCCATGGACTATCCCAAACCCCAAACCCCAAGAGTCTATGCTGACTGTTTTCAATGTCAATCCTCATGACCCTGATCTATAATATCTGAATTCTCTTCTTTCTTCTTCTTGTTTTCTTTCTACTTGTTAACAACTATATTAAAAAACTTTGTTTGTGACTAAACATCACTAGCTTGGGTGACCACAACATAACTTCCTGGGCGACCAAGAAATAACTGAGCCTGAAGTACCAGAAATAACTATGCCTAAGTGCCAGAAAAATAACTAGCTTGAGCAACCAGAATAACTATGCCTAGGACAAAATAACTATCCTGAGCGCCTTAACTGACTTTCCCAAGGACAAAAAATTCGTCTCCCATGGACAAAAAAATTAGTCTCCCAAAGGACCCAAAAGATAAATCCCCAGGGACAATAAAACTATCCTGAGGGTCAAAAAAAAATAACTAGCCTTAGCAGCCCAATAACAGCCTAAATGGGACGGCCCTCTGGATTTCTGAATTTTAACTAGCCTGAGCTAACTAAGCCATATCCTATCCCTACGAGAGTCAGTCAGTTTCAGAAGAGTAGGATGTACCTGTGATTTGTTCCCAAGCCTTCTGGTCAGTTCGAGGATCACCACTAGTATAGTGGGTGTAACCACGGTTTGGGGTAAACACTCCTGAGGTCTTGTCCTCTAAATTGTAATCATAATTAATATAATACTCTTTTACATTTTATATAAAAAGATTAAAAAAACCAAAAAAGAAAAATTAAAATTTGTTAAAAATCCCTCTAAAAGAGTAAAATACTTGAAAGAGTGAAACTCTAACACCAAAGATAAAAACTACACCAAAGGTAAAAATTCAGCTTGGTAAGGAATGCCTGCTTTGATCAATCTCATTTCAAGATGTAATCATGTGGCCACCGTCACCAGTTAAAATTTCGACTGATCTTTGGAATGGCATTTTGTTCTTCCTGAGTGCTTTCACTCCGTTTAAAGTGAATTTTTCCGAATGTCAGCTCTTTTAAAGAGTAATCTTCCACTCTTTTTTTATTTAGAGAGCAGAAAGACACCAGGATTACATTTTCTCTGTTGGGTTGACTGGTGCCCACTGCCCATGTAGTAAACAGAGGTTAATCAATTTCGTGCTTGCTTTTTTGTCCTCCAGGGATTTGTCCAGACATCTGTCCGTCTGTCCGTCACTCACTCAGTCTGTCTGTCTGCCCACCTGTAACCATCACAACCCCCTGATATGTTTCTAGATGACACTTGACACCACAGGGACCATTAGTATCTCTTCAGCTGCTACTTGCGCTGTGACGAAGGTCTGTAGGCCAAAGGTGTCAACGGTCAGACTTGCGTATTTCGAGATTTTTTTTTCCGCTCTTAATTTCCCTGAAACGTGGTGTCAAACTCCCTCTTTAACCAACCGCAATGGGGGATTTCAACAAGTTTTAACTTGCGTATTTTGGGTGTGTTGTATCTTAGTGGTACTAAAAGGTTCTTTTTAATATTTTTACTGCATTAGCGTTGCTATGAGTTTGCGATGGCCTGAAAGCCTAATCCTCTCTCCCCAATGTCCTGGCATGTAGTAGCCACAATAAAAAATCATTTGCAGTTAGTTGTACAGCAGTGAAAATATTCCATACTCAACGCACAGTGCAGTGATTATGAACGGACCTTCATGTAAACTTGTCCCATATAGTTTGTCAAGAAATTGCGAAACTCATGCTTGTGCATCCTTGAGATGTGCAACTTTTCATCAAAGGCTAAAAAGAGTCCAATTTGACAGAATAGTGAAATATCTGCCGATTGGATTTCCAGAATCGCATATATCCAACATGGGAGTGGGGCTCCTGGTTCGAGACCAACCAGAGTTTCCACTACTTCTCTTTCCCTTTTCCATTATTCTTTCATTCCTCCCGGGAGATAGAGGTAGATACGTCCTTCTAAAAGATATTTACATTTTTTTCGTTGAAATTGTTGCGGTCATATTTCAAAATGGCCACCAAACAATGAAACACCCGTGTTCCCTCGTATATTGTTCCAGCATGGAGAGGTTGACCCTAAACGGGAAGAAAAAGAAAAACAACTCAGGGCTATCCAAGTTATCACTTTCACTTGTTGCCGGTTTGATTTTGTCAGTAGCCCAGCCTTCCGCTTGGGCCAAGGTATTCTCTGCCTATGATTACTAACCCGGAATAAGCAAACTAACTCGTAACTCTTCTCTGGCAAAATACAGGATATTGGTGGACCCAAGCTCTTGCAATAACTAATTTTCCTTGACCAAACTCCTACAAGAACTTATTTTTTCTTGACCAAGCTCCTGCAACAAAAAAAAAATCCTATTCACGATAAATTGTGAATAGGATTTTTTTTAATCGATTTCATCTCACCAACATCCTTACTAGCTACGGCTCCATGACTCCCCCCCCCACACCCCCCCGGGGCTTATTTGGAGACACCCACGTTTTTGTGAAGCTTATACCATAGCAACTGAATTCGGTGTCAAAAAATCCCCACCCCTGGGTTAACGGTGAGGGCGCTTTTCAATGGCTGCCAAAATGCCCACCCCCTTGGTAGAAGTACTAACATCGCCTAGCCTACACAGAAACATCCGGCACTTGATTTTTTGGTACCATAGATAGCTATGGTCATCTTCTTCTTTTCCATTGATACCAAATGAGTACTCAACTGATAGCCTTACGTCACAATGACGCATACAGTTCGCATGTTAGCAAAATTGGTCAATTTCCATAGATGAACACATAGGAAAATCACTTTTGTTCGCAAATTTTTAGGAATTTCCATTTCATGTCGTTTTTTGCTCTACAAATGATTGAAATGACTATTTTTTTAAAATGAGCAGCATTGTATCTATGAATAAATTTTTTAAAAGTCACTAAAATTGCGAAATATCAATTTTCCTCCATTCCCACGTATTCAGTAGTTTCATACTTTTTCCTCAACATATGACAAATGGTGACGTCAAAGTGACGTCATAATGGGGATGTTTGGCACTTTATCTTGATACCAATGAATAAGAAACTCTAGCTACCCTGTGGTCCAAATTTACAGGAATCGGATGTTCAGTACAAAATCCCTGGGGGTCGGGGCAGTTTGTTATCAAAATGGCTAAGGTCGATGAGGGTCAATGCAAACGTGACAAGTATAATCAATGCCTTTTCCTAAGCCTTTGCAAGATCGACGGATGTGCCAGAGCACTCGTATGAGAGATTGGTTGATGATGCACATCCAGAGAATGGCCAATTTATCAAGCCCGATTTGGTTCCAGGCAGAATGTGCAAGCCGAAAATTCCTCCATCCAATGATCATGGTTTGAAGTTAAATGATGTGCACTAGATACAAGTGGCTAGCGGAGCGTTGATGCGCACAGCTAGTTTTGTCTGCCTAATAGTAGAGGAAGAATAATCTGAAACAGAAGAGACAATTATGACATGACTCAAGAAGAGGAGGAAGAAGTAGAAGAAGATCAATTTTCTGAAATAAAGGATTGCATTTAGCTCGTATACCAGGAAACAACGCTTGCTAAAAGATCATCATTGAACATTATCTATTACTATAAAATTGGAAAATTCTCTTATCGTAATCCAAACACAGTGGGTTCTCAAATGTGATCTAGTCCGAGTTGGGTACAATGTCCCGCTGCTTCCTTCACTGAATTCTGCAAGGCGTCCTTGTGTCTGTGCATTGTTTGCCCCAACATTGGGCGCAGACCAAGAGATGCACCAGTGTCCTGATCTGCCCCAGGTAGACGCACTTCTGCAAGGAAACCCTTTTTTTTTGATCGGCCGTTCTTGATCTCAATCATTTGATACACCACCGCCACTTCGCCCCACAAAAGCCAGCCCAGGCTGAAGACACTCACAGGACTCAATACCAATAGGATGCCACTTAGTTGACAGCAAGTCTTTTTTTCCACAAGCCAACTCCCCCAAATTCCTTAGAGAACTATTTCAAAGGACCGGACTTGGCTAGGAATCCCGGACCTAATGCGGTCAGCAGCCACCTTGTCCAACACAGGGGCTCCATACCATAAAGCTTGGCCGCTATGCTACCTTGCATGCTATTCTGCTGCATGTATAAGTTGTCCACCGGAGCTGGCCGAAGACAACCCCTCGACACTCCTGCAGGAGGCAGGCAATCCAACTCGGGTGAAGCTCTGGGTACTCCTCCCATACAGGGCTAGCATATACTCCCCAACGTGAGCAGCACAGGGAACCGCCGTCACCTCAGTGCCAATGCTGGTCCACAGGGTAATGGAGAAAAGCCCTTGTGGGGGTTCAGGGCAGAGACCCCCGAGCTCATTGAGTTTCACTTGTTCGAGTGCCTTTCGGAGAGGGTTATGTCCTTATCTTTGAAGCAGATGACCATGCTGAACGTAGCGGGGTCCAGGGTCTGAGCCCCAGACTCTTTTTTTTACATGTATTTCAGCGCGTCTCGGAGGCTCTGCGTTATCTCACAATTCAGAAGCAGATAACTATACTTCCCCTCCAAGTAACAGGAACTATCACAGTATCCGGGGCGCTACAGACCAGTCCACTCAAGGTGACGCTGGCACGGCCCGCGCAGACAGAAATCATACACCTGTGGCCCGGATGGACTTGCCATTGATGGTTCTACTCACAATAAGGGGCGAGCACATCTAGAGGCCCTTTGAGTCTCCCTTGGACATCTGCATCCTGTCGCCAATTCCAAGATTGTCTTCCAGCCAAGACAGCTCCGCACTCGCGGCCGTCCCGCAGGCACAGATGCCGAACATGAGAGGCATGAGCACGCCCCCGGGGCATTCCATCTTTGAGCCCACATAGACCACAACCAAGCACCTTTGTGTTGAAGTACGTTAGTAATATAATTTCTTAACAACACTTATGTGACCGTTTGGTTGCATCGCTACGCTTACACTCCTGCCTAGCTCTCGCAGCAGCGGTAGTAATACGCTTGTTGCTGACTTAGTGACCATCCGTCAACACATCAAAACTCAGGAAACCTTGGGTTATGCGGTTTCAAGTTGATCAGTGAGTAGGAGGCTGAGGTGTGGCCTGGTGTATAGTAAGTCATATACCATTTTACATAAGCGCCCCTATTACACACTTGAAGGCTAACTACTTCATTTTTTAAGTGTTTACTTTATCTCAAACTATTCCAAATCCTAGGTTGCATGACACAGTATAAATTAGGTGACACCGGCATTTTGCTTTAAAGGGCATTAAATGTGTACACACGGTATTTCTTGGGTTTGGGGTCCATTTTGAAAAATATGCCGCCCTCTAGAGGCGGTTCAGCATTCCAAAAGGTTGTTCAACTATTCCTTGGGTGTGTTTGGGTGCGACTAAGTAGTCCATAGTGCATGCATGGGATCAAAAATTAGAATACTTAGTAATTTATGTCAAAAAGGGGCATAAGTGAATATTGGCCGCCTTTTGACAAAAGCGCCCTCACTCATATAACCAGGATGGGGATTGTTTGCAGACAACCTATTTTTGATAGCTATATGTATAAGGTGTTCCAAAATAGTGTCGCCAAAATCCCCGGGGGGGGGGTGCAGGTTTTCCATTTATGGGCCATACTATACTCTCTGAGGTTTCAAGAGGAAGCTGCTTCACTGCTTATATGATTATAGTCAGCAGTCAAGTCTCTATAGGAGCCAACCACTTTTCCAAATTTTTGGTACATTTCTACTAGTTGCAGTTGCTCAAATCCAAATTGATGAAGGCTCCTCATTTAGACTTTCTTCCAGTTCCTCACGATTGTTGAGAGTAAATTTCCAGGAGAAACAACTTGACAATGTTTTAGTAAGCCGAGACGATAAGCTTTTGTAGGGTCTTTGTCACCAAGCTCCAATCCGACTATTCATAAGCGACATATAAATTTTTCGATTTCTTCTCGGCTCAAGCTTTTTCGATTTCATCCGAGGTATCATTTTTTCCGAGAATTCTTTGCTCTGACCAGAACAACGATCTTAATCCGCTTTTCCCTCTTGTCACTATCAACCTCCAGAGTTTGCTTTGTCGAACTCTGGAATCATCCCTCTTCGCTTCTTCATCGCGATTTTGTCGATGTCCGACTATTTTTATTGATTAACTAAAAAAGTGGTAACAAAAAATGGCGGGTTGTATCGCGCAACACCTGTGTACAAAAATTACGGGTGCAAAAGATGAACTGTTTTAAATCTAAAAACAAACATTCTCACACCTAAATATGGATGTGATTATCAAGGGTTCAAGTTTGTAATAACGGCAAAATGAAGAACTATTACATTCACCGTTTTGTTTACGAATTCAAGGTGAAATTCCATCTGAACTTCAAGTCGATCATATAGACCATATAAAGAAACAACCACATTGACAACCTTCAGCTTCTTACATGTTCAGAAAACAATCGAAAAGCTCCTATTGGAAAAGAGGTGTTGGTCGAAAACCGCTAGTATCCGGTTGTTTCTATTTTTTAGTAAACCAAGCGAACGGAAACTTTTCCAGTATTAACTCGCTGGCCAAGCTTTAGGAGTTCATCAAGGGACAATTTCATGATTAAAGAAAAGTAAGAGGATATGTAATCTACCCCGTCAAAACAACTGCTCTCGACAGGGCGGCGCGAGACATTTTTGTCAGGGGGGTGTAACTGAAGAAATTTTCGTCCAAAAAAAAAAAAAAAAAAAAAAAAAACAAAAAAAACAATCTGCACACCGCAAGGCGCAATAATCCAGGGCGCAAACCAGAAACCCTGAACGGATGGGGTCCAGAGGCCCGCCCCTGGTGGGTGCAGAGGCAGAGCACCTGGGGTCCGGGGCAGAAAGCCCCCGGAGCTTATAGAATTTTAGCTATTCAGACCTTCAAGATGGCCATTTTGAGAGGTAATTGTATCATTAAAAAGACTGGTTTCTACACTTTGCTCACTGAAACGGGCAGTATACGCCTACAGCTTGTACGGCCAGGGGAACTATCCACATAGCAAGCGCCAATTCTTTAATGATTGGGGTGTAGAGAGAGCCCCTGCCAGTGGTCCAGGGGGCGAGCCCCCGAGCTCTGGATGTTAGTATTTCCAGAACCTTCAAGATTGACATTTTTGAGGGGTAGGCCTAAATAGCAATCGACTCAAAGAAAAGCTGGTTTCTAACTTTGCCCATGATACGACTAGATAGCTTGTATCTATCCAGATTGAACACACAATAGCGAGCACCATAAATCCTTAAACGGGTTGGGGTTGGC
>JAMKCH010027170.1:0-25561 GCA_023653785.1 Ophioderma brevispina
TGGTAAATAGACTATAAAATATTTACGAAAATGACATAACAAGCCTAAAATTGTCGAAATTGATGAGCTAAAGTTTTGTCTGTAATGGGGTCTACTATATTTATAAATCCATGTTTTTCCCATTATATCACAATTAAATATTTAATAGTATGATCATGATTCGTGATCATATTCCGGCCAAGTTTAATGTTAGGCAACGAGAGAGATATACCCGGTGTTGCTAAAAATGATAGCCTCCTGATTTCGCACAGATGTTAACAGTTAATCCTTTCCATAAAAATAATCCCCATCTGAAAGGATTAAGCGAAATGATTTTTTTTTTAAATTTCCTATTTGCGCAAAGTAGTATATTCAGTCATTTTTTATTTATTGAAATTTAATCAATTCAATCACCCTTCACTTAAAGATGACATTTTCTGTACCACAAAAAGACATCAATTACGTGTCCCTAATTTAATAAATACTACATAAATATGGATGCCTGAAAGCTGAAAGAACTTCATTATCTTTGCCCGCTTGTCACGTCACAGTCTACACTTTAAAGGCTCATAAATTGAAAACTGAAGCTACCTATATATGAACTGTCATCATGAGATAGAGCTCTTTAAAATACAGCATTTTCCAGAAAAATCGACAACAGAGCTACCGCCTTCCTGACAGCCCCACGTAAGGAACTGTCAGTAGAACTAAGTCCATAGAGTATTTGAACAGTATTAAGTCTAAACTTTCAAAGCTTTGAAAACTTTAAAACAAAACCACTATAAACAATACATTGTTTGTAGGTCTATATCCCTTTGCACCACTGCAGTTAATAGTTAACTACAACACCTTTGAAGACATCTGCATACAGCATTAAATGGTTTAAATCAGATTATTAACCCTAACCTTCACCAGGTTGCAATGTGGTGCAACGAAAACGTGGGACCGGTCGGAAATGTTTCTCGTTGTTCCTTCGTCCGTCAACAACTATTTTTTGTCGCGCAAATGACTCTCCATTGCAGCTCATTGCACTTGGGAACGTCTCCGCAAAATGACGCATGTTCCTCGTTGCATCTGGAAAGTTTTCCAGAAATGACCGGCGATGTTCCTCGTTGCATCTGGAACGTCTTTCCGGAAAATGATGCGATTTTCCTCGTTGCATCAGGGACATCTTCATTCCGGTAAAATGATGCGATGCGTTTCATTGCCTCCAAATTTCCGGACGGTTTGTCTGCAGAAGGCGCAATGCTTCTCATTGCCTTCGCCCGTGATGCTTCTCGTTGCACCTGGAACGCCTTTCCCGGAAAATGACGCGATGTCCCGTTGGCATCTGGGACGTCTATCCGGGAAAATGACGTCGATGTTACTCGTTGCATCTGGTACGTCTTCCGGGACAAATGACGCTATGTTCCTTCGTTGCATGTGGGCCTTTAAACGACTGAATGCTACTTATTCTTGTGCTGGGAAAAAACGTCCGAGATGCAAATGAAAACGCAAAATTTGTTTCTCATTGCCTCTGGGCCGTTACAAATAAAAATAGATTGCACCTCGTTGCATAATTGGGCCGATGTTCGGCAAACCACCCGGTCCGGGTTAGGGTTAATGTAAGGTTTGAAGCATCCGAAAGTCGGGAGAAAGAAGAGAAAAAAAATATGTTGGAAAACCATTCTTTTTTTTAAAAGGACTTATACATTGTGATGTTTTTTTCCAGTTTTCCCCCCCCCTTTTACCTAACGGCCGGAGATGGAGAACCACAATTTAACCGCACTTAGGTATATTGAAGAAACCGGATACACACAATTACATGTGCGGCGAAGTGTCCGTCTGCATTAGAGGTCCTTTGTAAATTAAACAGTCAAACACTTCTTTTACAATTCTTCTCTTTTTATTTCTACATATATACATGACTGCAATTTTCCTTACAACCTCTCTCCTCGGCTTCCAGACAAGGACTGCCTTTAACTCTGCACTCAAATCCAAGCTATTATATGACCAATCAGTGACTCGCTTTTGCACTGCAGTCATAACACACCAAATCACAGTCTAGCACATGTGCCTTCTAAGCCTACCAGTAAAGCCTTTCACAGGAAGGCATGGGCAGTGCACAACAAGGACTATATCCAGCCACACCCACTTAAAAGCTTTCAACGGCACTTCTATTACCCAACACATACTGTATGGTTATTACTCTAAATATACTGTAATAGCAAAGTAACATTTTTATTTAATACAAATTTTCAACAATATTTATAGGACCAAGGATACCGATTCCACATTATATACACCTAACAACATGCACATAAATTGAAAAATATTTCAAATCTATGATTCTTTTATTCACTTGAAAAGATATTGCCCTCTTTCCTAAACTTTATTTTTCTGTGTTTTATTTATGAATTTGATACACTTTATTTTTAGTAATGCGACCATTTTCGTTATTAAAATAAGTCCGTATTTGGCATCATTTTCTGTATGGAATACGGAAAATCCGTTACTACTTGGCATGTCCAAAAATGAGTTTTCATCCTCTTAGGAATATTTCGACCAGTGTAAGCGTAAATATGGGCAAATTAATGTGGATCGACTTGCCTGGACTGTGGGGGTCTGAAACTTTATGATCCTCCATGCAAAAAAATTAAAAATCTAAATTCGCTTTTTGGAAATGGTCTAGGTTGTAAACGATAAATTGAACCATGGTGGCATAAAAATTGGCAAAAAAAAAGAAATTTAATGCGACTATAGACCTCACTATTACCTTTTCGATAATCTAATTCTTTCCAGGAAATGTTCTGATTTTAATATTGGTCTCTGAAAAGGGTAATTTTAAACCACCTTATGCCCCGGAAGAACAAGTTGGTCTTTCTAAGTACCTACACAAAAATTTCAGCATTTATGCAATGTTTGCGTGCTCAAATTCCACCTTGGATTTAGTTAAAGCGAGGAGAAAGGTATGAGTAAAAGATGTGAATCTGAAAAGCATTGCCATTGTTACAGGAAGGATGTAATTTTCAAGGTGTTTTACGGTTAATTTGATATGAATTCTAAAACATAAACTGTATTTCCAATGTCGCATTTACTGGATTCCCACACAAATATTCCATTGGGGTTGCATGTATCGATATAGTTTTTGCAATGATTCCCAATATTTGGCTTTTCATTTCTTTACTTTTTAATTAGTTATCAGTGTACACATTCTACGAAAAGTTGAGAATATTGTTTTCAACTCAGCCAATAAACCATGACAAGATCGATATCGGCCTATAGTGGTTGAGTCAATTTTACTACCCATATTTTGTTAAACTTGATATTAACACTTAAGTGCCCAAGGGGGGGGGGGGGGGGGGGTTTTTTTTTTTTTTTTTTTTTTTTTTTTTTTTTTTTTTTTTTTTTTTTTTTTTTTTTTTTTTTTTTTTTTTTTTTTTTACATATAACGTTTTTTGGGAAGTAGTCCTATATTAGACCACGTTGAAAGTGATTGTTGAATAAGATAACATGTGCGTAGAATCGATTGCGTAAACTAAAGTTAGAATACATCTGCTATCACGGGGCCATCAGCCCGGCCAGGCAGAGGCCGGCGACTCCATAGCTGAGAACCATTCTGGGGACACGTTAGATAGAGCGCGCATTGGCAAGAAAGTCGGTGTGGTCCAAAAAAAGCGTAGGTCGCATTAGCGAAAAATTTTTAATGTGCTGCTATATCTTCTCAGATCTTTGTGTCCTTTGTTAATATAGATAGTATATAGACTTTGACGAAATATTGAAATTTCATATGTAAAACTTGGCTATGCAAACAAATGATTGCCAAATATGAATACTAACTTTAGTCTCAGTCAGTAGTATCAGTTAGTAGTCTTCAATTTACTCAACATATAATATCGGAGTTACAGAATGTATAAACAGTATATATTATATAATAATACCATTAAACATGCAGGAATCAGTTATAACAAAACTGTACAAGAGAAACAGGTGCGGAATATGATATGGCTAGGACCAGTAATGGACAACCGATAGGGCTTATAGTTATACTGGCCTGTGATCATAAAGTAAAATTCTTATTCCATTAAAATAATTACAAAATTACATATGACACAAGTAAGGGATATGATGTAAAAGATTAATAGGTAGAGATACATAACACGAAAACAAACCAATAAATCGAACTAAAAAAACACTAACGGGAATACCAGGATACAGGAATTGGACAAGAAAGACAGACTTTTCAACATATCTTGCTGAGGTATGTAATAACAATAATAGCATATGAGGAAAACAGCAGGATGAAAGAGTATGGGTGAAGAAAGAAGTAAGGAGAAGCGAAAAGAAATGAGATGAAGAATGAAGTGAAGAGAGAAATAAGGACACGGGAGTAATTTAATAAGAATTGTACTGGTTGATGAAAATGATAATCTTTTATGATTTGTACAGATTTTGCATTTTCAGCTGACTTATACATTCTCCTTAATTCTAGGTAAACAAAGGAGAGGTGATGCCGGTTTCACAAATGTGACCAGTGTAGAAGTAATTATTGTCCGGCGTACTCATAGTCCGGGAACAATGGTGAACAATAGGGCAATCGATTCAGTTGACTCTTCACGCAACATTAGTTTCACGCTTTTTTCCGTTATCGTCTATGGAGCCCCGGACTATGGCTCCCGCCGGACTATATCTGCTTTCACACCGGTATTGTGACTCTATATACTCGGTTAATTCATCGTATGGAGTAACTCCTATAAAATTACTCGGAGCTGTTCTGATCATCCTATGTCTTTGGATGAAAGTGAAAAGAATTTAAAATGTATTGGTCCTCTATCTGTCTAGAGAACATTTGGTAAAAGTGATTGAAACTAAATTTCCCTGGCAATTTAAGGGATGATAGGCCTACTCGGATAAAAGGGCGCGGGAAAGACGTTTACTTAACGTTTCCCTAAAAGGTTGATTCATGCTGAACTAGCATGAAATGCATAGCATGCAGCTAGCAATATTTTTTTTTTAAATCTATTAGATTAATATTTCAATAAATATTAATATTTCAAATCTATTAGATTAATATTTCAATATATTTTGATTAAAATTTTTAATCTAAACTTGGATTTGTCCCTGATAGCAATCTAATTAGATATTTTTTAGTGTAAGAAATTTAGAGAGAACCTTAAGTGAAGAAACCCGAAAAAGTCTTTTTATAAGATTTAGTATTTTCTGTCATGCACGGCAACGCAAGCATACTTCTATGTACATGGCAAATTATAAAACATCATGCATGTTAAAAACTTACCATGTTTGTATGGTTTTCCTATTTTTTCATAAAAAACAGATGTTTGACAACAAACAGGGGGGCCGGCCAAGATAGCGTCGTTTTTGCCGTTCCGATAGGTTTAGCACGTAATCACGAAAACTTGACAAATATTCTAAAGTCGAAAATATGTTTAATATCAATATTTTTCCACTCAAAATCCATTGGAGTTGAAGAATCAACTCCAGTGTAAGTATTTTTTTTGTATGAATAACGTTACAAACGGAATCCATTTTGAACGAGGCTTGCTTGACCTCATGTTCAATCGCAGGGTCACCGCTATTTATAGCTGCGGACGGGGCTGCGGACCATGTACCAGGTGGCCTATGCACCACCGTGGAATGATTCGTTGACTTGCATGTAGCAATCCTCTCATGTCCGGTCTTTAAAAAAAAGATTTGATGATAGTTTTGCAGCACAATTATAGCTCATTATGCACCACCGACTAAAGCAAGGCAATTTAGATCGGCTGCGGCTCCGTATGGGAATTCCCACTGACCACTCACTGATCGATTTATAAACGCACACAGTGACTTCAACTTTCGGTCACTGTTCAGGCTCGTCCAATGACTCGTTCGGCAGTTTTGCGCTATGAATGAAGCTTGCCCTCCACTGCCTGACAACAAATCAATCAATCAATCATTAATAAAAAAATGTACAAATATTTAGAAAAACAATATAATGGAGGAGGTATAGCGAAAAGCAAGAAGCCTGAAGGTGTTATATCCCCTGAACAACAAAACATAACAAGAAATACAAATCAGACAAAACAATAAAATCCTCAAAAAGAAGAAACCAGATTTTCTTTTATTTATTGGAAATAATCATTCAATAAAATGTGCAAAGGACATTTTGTTTTAATGGAAATGTCGGTCACAAAGTAATTTAAAAATAAGAGTGGGTCGAAGCTCATATAGATCTTAACATAACCATAACATTCTTAGGAATATAAAATTGGGACTTAGAAGTTTTGGTTTTCTATTTGACATGACAACCATTCTCGAAAATTCATTTTACAAAAACATAAAAGCCATAAAGCGATTGATAACAATATTGACGTTTGGTTGGTTAAGAATTTTGGAGGTTCGTCTTTATAAGTTCGCCTTTATAAAGACTTAATGTTCATCATTATCAAAACGTACTATTTCCGGGAGCTGTTTGTGAATTACATATCAATATACCATATAAAAATAACTTCATATCATGATTACACTGCCTAACAGTATGTGTTCCAAAATGCAAGTTTAACATGTTTACGGCAGGGGTTTTATGATTTTGTAGATTTGAAGTATCGCTCATTTAATTATTTTCCCAATTCGACAGTTAGTCGAATATAGTTTCCGATGTAGGGGGAACAGAAGGACAACGTCCATTGCATTCAATGGGGCTTGATCTTGTTTCCCCCCTACTTTCTTAAGCATTTGAGACACTCAAAACTATTCCTTATTTTAATCCTATGAGCTCCACCAATAATTTGCACCATTTTTTATCCAAATCGGAGCAACTTTAAAATTTGACCCTGTACAACTGAAATTGACCCTTTTTATTGATTTTTGCTGTTTTAGCCTATAACTCTAGGCTGTACATGGTAAGACACATAACATGGTATACTTTTCAACATGATTGGATCAATTTAAAAATTTGACCCTGTACAATCTTTGTCTTGGCCCCCTCTCTTAAGGCACCACTTGCGGCACTTAAGAATCGCATATCAGGGGTTCCTGTCAGGGTGTCTACATATTTAATCACTCAAACCTTTTGTACTTGAGATGTGTTACAAATGTGTGCTAGCTCCAGGGCTAAATGGTCTGTTAATGATAGAAGGACTTGTCAAATCCGCTTTGTGCTAATCTCTAATACAAGTTTGGTCCACTTTTATGGCAAATAAAACTTAGTTGTGTTATGTGTGCATTGATATAAGGATGCATTATTTCTCCAGTACTGTGATAAAGAATGGTATTTTGTAGTGTCAAAGATAAGTTATGTTCCAATAATGTTTAATGAAATAATTGCTGGTGTTTTCATCCTGATACTTCAAATGAAACATCCAAGCTATCTTAGATGTGAAACAATGTATTTTATGTCACATCTGAGATAGCTTGGATGTTTCATTTGAAGTATCAGGACGAAAACACCAGCAACTGGAAACTGATGGATTCAGTTCTACAATTAACCCGGGAGCTAGCACAAATTTGTAACACATCTCAAGTACAAAAGGTTTGAGTGATTAAATATGTTGCCAGCCTGACAAAAACCCCGATTCTTAAGTGCTGCAAATGGTGCCTTAAGGAGAGGGGGCCCAGACAAAGTTTGTACAGGGGTCAAATCTTTAAATTGATCCAATCATGTTGAAAAGCACACCATGTCATGTGTCTAACCATAAGGATTCAGAAAAGGTATAGTTTGTAATATGTACAGCCTAAAGTTTCAGAGTTATAGCCTAAAAACAGCAAAAATCAATAATAAGGGTCAATTTCAGTTGTACAGGGGTCAAATTTTAAAGTTGCTCCGATTTGGATAAAAAATGGTGCAAATTATTGGTGGAGTTCATAGGATTAAAATAAGGAATAGTTTTAACTGTCTTAAATGCTTAGTTTCCGATGTAGGGGGCACAGAAGGACAACGTCCATTGCATTCAATGGGGCTTGATCTTGTTTCCCCCCCCCCTACTTTTTCACCGCTTAGTAAGTGCCATTTCCAGCCATATTGGATACCCATCTTGGATGGCATCTTACATGTATCGATTGCTCTGATTACCTAGTGATACAGAAAACTGATCCGGACTGATCTTGGATGGCATCTTACATGTATCGATTGCTCTGATTACCTAGTGGTAAAGAAAACTGATCCAATCGACTTACACAAACATTGCAGTACTAAGTTAGACACATTTATCAATTAGAGGCATTTTAGAGTATCGGAAGCCATCTTGGATGTTATAATGAAGGAATTTATAATCACATTTTCGAAAAATATTTCTTATGGTTTTAATTAATTTCGTGAATGTCAAAACACCAGGATAAATACCAAATTACCAAACTGCAATCAAACGTAGATCACGATTAGACACTATTGTATTGGCGGCCGTATTGATTGTGTGGTTACAGAATCATATGTTTATTGTTCACAATGAATGTTTCAATGAGGCAGGCTGAAAAATTACAACTTTTAAGTGATCGACATATGAATGTTTTGTGTTTTAGTGGCCATTTTGATTTTTCACATTTCTACAAAAATGCTTAAGGTTTCTCGTCTGGCATCCATCGGATTCAGAATCGGCATAAAAAATAGTCTGTATATGTATAGCCTGGACTATAATGACTTGCTTGATCAAGTCTTGTCTACAATAAAGGCTTTACCAATGCCAGTATTCTTCTCTGTACAATCATGCTTAAAGGAATTTATTGGCATAAATCTATCGGCACATATATAATGAAATATCCCTAAATAAGACGTACCAGATGGTTTTCATGGTCATTGGAGTATTCCTTGCGAAAAAAATCCAGATTATTCCGACAAATGTCACGACTGTACAACAATCATGGAAGCTGCCATCTTTATTCCCTGTGCTATGTTTACAACACCGCACGCAATACCGAAACAGAAGCCAGCAAAATATATCACGCTGTGCTGATAGATTTATGCCAATAAATTCCTTTAATTCAACACCACTCAATTAAATAACATTTGTATTATCTCTTCCCATTCCCAGATTCTATGAGATATTTCATGCAAAATGATGTCCAGAAGTCTTCTAAAGACCTTCTTCTGCAGATATTGTCCAAGAGGTTGGCACTGCTTTGATGAATTCACAAGACATGTAAGGAGGCATCGGAAGCACCTCGGCAAGATCCATAAAAGCAAAGCTTTTCATTATAAATCTGTTTCTGACGAAAGACTTTTGCAATGCACTCAATGTGGTTGTTATTTTTTAAGTAAAACAACTTCATCACTGAACACCAGAACTTGTACTGATGATAAATCATTGCAGTGCTTTAGGAGTAATAAATCATTTGCATATACTATGCCAGAGTTGGCTGCAAACAAAAGAACTCAACCAGGTGACAACTTACCATTGTACTGCACTCAGTGTGATCAGCATTTTGGAAAGAAATCAAATTTAAACACACATCTGAAATTTAAACACAAGGGTACGGTAAAGGTATTTTATTGCAATTATTGTGGTAAATGTTTTTCCAAAAAGTACTATTTGACAATTCACAACAGAGTGCACAGTGGTGAAAAGCCGTATAAGTGTGATCAGTGTTGGTAAATGTTTCACACAGAAATCTGCTTTGAGAACACATAGTATACTGCACACTGGTGAAAAACCATTTCAGTGTGGTAAGTGTGGTAAATGTTTTGCAGACAGATCAGCTTTGATACAACACCATAGAGTGCACACTAATGACAAACCATTTCACTGCACTCAGTGTGGTAAGCATTTTAAATACAAACATAATTTGATCTCACATAGAAAACTGCACATGGGTATATTTCAATGCATTCAGTGCGGTAAATGTTTTAGAAGTAATTATGCTTTGACAAGTCACAGAAGAGTGCACACTGGTGAAAAACCATTTAGGTGTGATAAGTGTGGCAAATATTTTTCAGGGAAATCCAATTTGACAATACACCAAAGAATACACAGTGGCGAAAAACCATTTCAATGCGACCAGTGTGATAAATGTTTTGCAAGGACATTTGATTTGAAAAAACACCATATAGTGCACAGTGGTGACAAACCATTTCCGTGTGACCAATGTGGTAAATATTTTGCGAGAAAATCCGGTTTGACAAGTCACAGACTGAGAATACACATTGGTGACAAACCATTTACGTGTGACCAGTGTGGCAAATATTTTGCAAGTACATCTGATTTGTCAAAACACCGTACAGTGCACACTGGTGACAAACCATTTCCGTGTGACCAGTGTGGTAAATGTTTTGCGAGAAAATCCAGTTTGACAAGTCACAGACTGAGAGTACACATTGGTGACAAACCATTTAAGTGTGACCTGTGTGGCAAATGTTTTGCCAGCACATCAAATTTGTCAAAACACCGTACAGTGCACACTGGTGACAAACCATTTCCGTGTGACCAGTGTGGTAAATGTTTTGCGAGAAAATCCAGTTTGACAAGTCACAGAAGAGTGCACACTGGTGACAAACCATTTCCGTGTGACCAGTGTGGTAAATGTTTTGCACAGATGTACACTTTGAAAAAACACCATAGAGTGCATGCTGGTGACAAACCATATGGCAAAATGCCTCAGCCTGTGAAGCCGTTTAGTGTGGCCTTGCAGTAAATTCCAGTGAAGTTATTACTGCCATAGTAAAATAAAGCAATGCAAATGTATTTCAAACATTCAGTTGTTTTTCTATTTTTCTTTATTTGAAATGACAGGAAGGTGTAACCTACATTAAATTAAAGCTTATAACTATGTGAGGTCAAAGATCACATACCAAGGTCAAATGTCAATGGGAGATCAAGTTGAAAACAAGGTGATTGGTTCTAATGCAATCTTATACTCATGTATCAAACATCTACTTTAAAGGCACTATCAGTGATTTGCTATATCAGAAAATCAAAAAAAAAAAAAAATATCAGCAAAAAAAATTAGATTTTTGCATGCCTGTATCAAGTACAGGTTTCCTAACATATACTACAAGTGAAAGGCCCAAAAGCAGACGAATAAGGACAAAATCTATAGTTTTAGTCTTACTGTCCAACTGACCTTACTACAACACATAATTGGATTCATATCTTGAATACTGCTGTTTTCTTATTTTCTATCCACTTTTTCAGTTGAAAAATAGCTAAAGAATTCTACACTTTCTTCACTTTCAAGGTATTCCTGCAATTTCAACATATTTTGACTCTTTCGGGTGAGATCACTGATATGTCCTTTAAATTCAGTTTTATGATATTTCTTTTTTATCACGTTTCCTGAAGTAAAGTGCAACTTCAAACTAGAAAACCTCTACTCCTTATTATGCGTTTTAATGTTGTTCTTATTTCTTGTAAGTTTATGCCTGGTGATCCGACAGGAGGATATGCTTGATATTTCAAAGTCTGAAAGAATATATCTAATAAGATCTGCAAAAGTATGACTTTTGACCAAATAATGAAATTTTTTGACAAAATGAAAATCAGTGCGGGTGGAGACGGGAAACAAAGATCAACATTTCATTGGCCTATATGCCACAAGTTCTCTAATAGTCCAGGCTTAGACCACGTGACGTGTTTATATTATATACGGTTTTTCAACCGTTTGTAACGTAAAAACAAAAGTTTTTTCATGCTGACGCTGTCCGATGGATGCCCGACAACACCTAGAGCATTTTGAAGAACGCAAAAGTTCACAATTGCCACCAAAAAAACGAAGAACTCCAGAGCAATTGCTCAAAATGTAATTTTGTTGCTTATATTGCCAGGCAAAACACCCACTTGATCTTTCTTTTGACTGTAGGTGTTAACTTGGTATATCTTAGCTTTACAATCAAAATATTGATTGCGACCATTATTAATTGCCTTTCAATAATTTGAATAATCAATTCATATCAAGAAACCATTTAAGATGGCTCAAAAATTCATATAGCCAAGAGCTGTACGTAATGTGTAATCACTATAACTCATTTAGAGCAGTTAAAAACGTAACATAATCAAAGTGCTTGATATCTGCAAGATGGCATCCTTGATGGGCTTTTAAATATGGCTGCCAAATGTCAGTCAGTAAGTCCCAGTATCATTCACATGTAGTCTAAGTATATATTTTGGTGTTTTTTAGTTGGATTTCCCCACTAAAAATCTCAATACGGCAATCATAAGTGTCATGGAGTCGTTATTCATCAAATATTTCAATATGAATGCCAATGGACGCCTAAAACCTACCAAAACCAAAGGGACACACATATCTAGACTATTAGTGATCGGATTTTCGCCGCTTAGTAAGTGCCATTTCCAGCCATATTGCAGGGGCGGGTTTAGATGGGGGCGCACCCGGCGCGCGCCCCCTCTATTTTTTGCAGAGCACAGGGCGCCGGGCGCTGCATAATGCATATAGGGCAAAAATGACTTTTTGCCGCACAGGGCGCCCTGTATATCTCTGGGAATGACGATACAGGGCGTCGGGCGCCGTGTAAATCAAGAAGAATGCCTTTTGTGGGCACCCAGGTCAACATAGTATATGTT
Organism: Ophioderma brevispina; assembly: GCA_023653785.1. Classification (NCBI taxonomy): domain Eukaryota; kingdom Metazoa; phylum Echinodermata; class Ophiuroidea; order Amphilepidida; family Ophiodermatidae; genus Ophioderma; species Ophioderma brevispina. The sequence continues at coordinate 12,468 of JAMKCH010027170.1, forward strand.
ACTATACTTATTTGCTGTGTTTTTTAATGCTTGACAAAGAATCCCAAATTAAGAATTTCGAACCGACCGGAAAAAATGGGAAAATTGGGCGCCCCCTCTATTGAGAATTCCTGGATCCGCTCCTGTATTGGATACCCATCTTGGATTGCATCTTACATGTGTCGATTGCTCTGATTACCTAATGATAAAGAAAACTGATCCGATTGACTTACACAAACATTGGAGTACTAGGTTAGACACATTTGTCATAGCCATTTTAGAGGTTATAGTGAAGGAATTTAAAATCACATTTTTGAAAAATATTTCTTAATGGTTTTAATTAAATGTCAAAACACCAGGATAAATACCAAATTACGAAATTGCAATCAAAAGTAGATCACGATCAGACACTTTATTGTATTGGCGGCCATATTGAATTGATTGTGTGGTTACAGAATCATATGTTTATTGTTCACAATGAATGTTTCAATGAGGCAGGCTGAAAAAAATGCAACTTTTAAGGGATTAACATATGAATGTTTGGTGTTTTGGTGGCCATTTGGATTTTTGTGTTTCTACAAAAATGCTTAAAGTTTATCGTCTGGCATCCATTGGATTCAGAATCAGCATAAAAAACTAGTCTGTATCTGTATAGCCTGGACTATAATGATTTGCTTGATCAAGTCTTGTCTACAATAAAGACCATGGAAAGGATGATTAATGCTCGTCTTGTTTGGTTCTTGGAAAGTAATGGACTAATATCTAAGTGTCAAAGTGGTTTCCGGCAGGGCCGTAGTACTATTGACCAACTTGTTCTTCTTGAATCTTTTACTACTTGCGGAAGAGATGTCAAAAAGCTCTGAATCTTTTAAAAGTAGTTTCAAAGATGGACTGGGGGTGCAGATCGCTCAGTTTTGCTTCGCATTTATAGATCACTTGTGAGATCAAAATTGGATTATTTTTATGGTTGCATTGTTTATAGTTCTTCTCGTAAGTCATATTTGAAAAAGCTTGAACCTAGTCAGAATCAAGGTCTTTGACTATGCTTGGGTGCTTTTCGTACCTCTCCAATGCAAAGCTTATATGTCGAAGCTAATGAACCTCCATTACATCTAAGATGGGAAAAGTTAGCTCTTCAATATGCTCTAAAACTTAAAAGTAATGCTGATATCCCAACACATGAGAGCACCTTTTCACCTAAATTTACCAACTTCTATACTAGCAAACCTAATGCTATTCCATCTTTTTGAATCCGTATAAAAGAGGGTTTTTCACAGGTGTGTCCAAATGCTGATAACATTGCTTCATTTGATTTTCCTGTTAGTCCTCCTTGGACAAATGTTGATTTTGATATTGACTTAACTTTATGTCAATATAAAAAGGGTCTAACTGATGATCTTGTTTTTCAAGCTAAATTTGATGATCTTAGACATAAATATCATCAACATCGAGCTATTTGTACAGATGGGTCTAAGGTTTTGGAAAGGGCTGCTGCAGCTGCTTTAATCGGGTGATCACCGCCAGAATTAGTTCCTGAGAATGCTTTCTATTTTTCAACTGCCGAATTGCAGGCACATTTAAGGTTGGCTGAAGGTTTCCATGAGATTCATTTCATTATATTTGTCTGATTCACTAGCTAGTCTTATGGCTTTGAGAAAGGCAGAGATGTCGTCATCCCTATATGCTGAGCTGTTGAAGTATCTTTAATGTCAGGCGTGCGTAGCACAGCTGACGATGGTGCTCCTAGGCGTTTCTTCTGTAAGTTATGCGTTCGCCTAACTTATTGTTTTCTTGGTGTTTCTTTCTTTCTTTCCGGTTTTTCTTACACTGCTACTAAACGGTTTAGACTGCCTTAAACCGTTGATTACCAAATGCCGCGAGTCATGTTAGGAACTCAGCTCTCTTGGTGTGATTTGTTTGTATCCAATTTGCAATAAGGCCACCACAAAGTTAAAAACTAACCAAGTTTTTCAAAACCTTGGCTAAGTTCATTGGCATTACCTAGTATATAGACATGTGGCACTTAACAGCAGGATATTTTCCCTTCACTTTAGGCATGATAACCCTAACTTTTTGACCCAGGCTTGAGTGTATATGATATCTGACACTTCTTTAACTGGATGTGACTCAGCCAGAGTTCTGTGTAGCTTGTTCAATACAATGGGAAATACTGTACAGTGTTGTTGTTGACTTGTGTTATACCTAATTTTATTAACACTGTGTACACCAAGGTTCATGCACAGCCTCAGGATAGGTTGTGTTGTGCTTTTTCTAATTCACTACTCTCGATCATGTTATTTCCAATAAGAGTAATTATTGTAAACTGAATTGCATCACAATTGTTAAGCTATGAAGTGGATGATGTTTTATATTACTTCCTCGGTGGCTTTTACAAACTATTAATTTTGGAGGCTTGATCAACTACTCTGACAATGGTGATAACGTGGATAAACTAAACATCTTTTATCATATAGCATAGTTCGGTAACTTAGTGTCCATGGTTTGGAAAGTAGAATACTATGGAACATGAGTGTGCGGCAAATACATGTGGTGGATAATCTGCGAGGTTGTGAGTGTTAGTTTCGAGTAGAAGTTGTGAGTTCCTGAATTGGGATTGTGAGTTAAAATGTACGAGTTGAATTTTAAGTTGTCACATGCGAGTTGCGAGTTTTCTCATAGTATGACAGGCTCTCATCATGAGATTCGCTCGCAATATCCTCCGGTAGAGGCTAGCATACTGGGGTGTTATCAGATTGGTCCAGATACCAAACAATTACCAATTAAGGGGCAATTCCTGAAAATCTACAGCTTCCTACTCCACAAATTAAGGCTATCACACAGATTGGACCTAGATGCCACATTTACCAATTAAGGGGCATTCCAGGAAACCTATGAATTTATTCTCAGGCTCTTCCAAATTCAAATTGCTTGGCAACTGAAATGGTGCATCTGTAGATGAAAGAATTCATTTGTGACCTCTTTGTGACCAACTTTTTTCGGGTCAACCGTCCACAACTTTTGGCCAAACTTTCGCGCTCTTGCAAAGCGCAATTAGCTCTAGTTCCTTCTTTTCTTTCAAACGCGTCTTAAAATGCTTTCCTCCCTAACCAACGCTTGGGCCGAGTTCAACCAAACTTGTGTTCTTAAGACAACCACTGACCAAGCGTCGTATATGGTGTACACATATTTTGGACAAAGTCATCGTGCTGATTAAAGGGGTCATTCTTTGAAACTATAACTTCCTTCTTCTAGCCCATCAATTCAATTCTATGGTCACAATTTTTCAGTCGTAAAACCCATTACCCCAAGCCCCATATAGGGTGTACACAGCTTGGGGTGAAAGGCAATGTAGGCCGAATTTTTATAAAGGGGCATTCTTTGAAAAACTATTAATTCCTTCTTCTAAACAAATCAATTGTTATGATCACAACTTACAGTCAAATCCATAAGAACCATTAAACCAAGGCCTATATAGGGTGTACACAGATTGCCGGTGGAAGACAGTGTAGGGCCGATTATATGTTTAAAGGGGCATTCTTTGAAAATCTATTTAAAAGTCCATTTTTCTGCCTCACAATTATTAATTGCCTATGATCCCCAAAGTGGTCGAAACCACTGACCTAAGACCCATAAGGGTGTAAAACACATTGGGGTCAAAGGTCTGTAGGCCGATTATTCAGGGGCATTTCTTTCATCACATCTATAAATTGCTGTTGGTCTCAAATTAAATTAAATGCTTATGATCCTTAAATTAGAAGAACCTTGGACTCAAGGACCATAATAGAGTGTACACGGATTAGGTGAAAGACAATGTTGGCGAGTAAACGGGGTATTCTTTGAAAAGTCAGAAATTCCTTCAGTCTCAAATCTAGTGCTTTGATCACCAATGTGGTAAGAAAAACCATTAACCACGGACACTATATAGCCCGGAGTTAGCAGACATTGTAACACATCCCGAGTACAAAAAGGTTGAGTGATTAAATATAGACAGACTGACAGGGACCTCTGAAACCTAATTCTTAAGTGCCGCAAGTGGTGCCTTAAGGAGAGGCGGGCCAGAACAAAGTTTGTACAGGGGTCAAGTTTTGTAAATTGATCCCTGTGATGAAAAAGTGTTACCCTTGTATTTGTCGAACCCAAGGATTCAGGAAGGGTAGTTGTAACGTAAGTTTAAGAGTTATCGAATAAAAACGCAAAAATCAAAAAAGGTCAATTCAGTTGTACAGGGGTCAAATTTTTAAGTTGCTCGATTTGATAAAAAATGGTGAAAATTATTGGTGGAGCTCAGAGGATCAAAATAATTGGAATAGTTTTGAGGGTCTCAAATGCTTGCTAGAAAGTAGGGGGGAAACAAGGTCAAGCCCAATTGGATGCAAGGGACGTTGACTTCGTGCCCCCTAAATCGGTAAATGAAGTATTTTAGACAGTCAAAACTTTCCTGAATTAATCCTATGCACTCCATCAATAATTTGCACCATTTTTATTCTAACACTGAGAGCAACTTTAAGTTTGACCCCTGGACATACTGAAAGTGACCCTTTTTATTGATTTTTGCTGTTTTTAGCCATAACTCTTAACCTTTATCGTTGTAAGATAGTACAAAACTATACCTTTCCTGATCCTTGTGGTTAGTCAAATAAACATGGTATACTTTTCAACATGATTGGATCAATTTCGAATTTGACCCCCTGTACAAACTTTTGGCCTAACTTTCGCGCTCTTGCAAGATCGCAATTGCTGAGTTCTTCTTTCTTTCCAAACGCTCCCTTAAATGCTTTCTCCTAACCAACGCTTGGGCGATTTCAACCAACTTGGTCTGAAGAACCACTGGACCAAGCGTCATATGGTGTACACAGATGTGTGACAAAGTTCATGCGTGTGATTAAAGGGCGTTCTTTGAAAATCTATAAATTCATTCTTCTGCCTAAATCAATTGCTAGGTCAAAAATAAGTCAGAAGAACCATTACGGGTGTACACAGATTGGGGTGAAAGGCATGTAGGCCGATTAACGGGGCATTCTTTGAAAAACTATTCATTCCTTTCAACACCAAATCAATTGCTAGATCACAAATTACAGTCAAAGAACCATTACCCCAAGGCCTATATAGGGTGTACACAGATGAGGTGGAAGACAGTGTGGCCGATTAACGGGACATTCTTTGAAAATATATACATTCCATTTTATGCCTCAAATTAATTGCTTATGACACCAAAGTTGAGTCTGAAGAACCACTGACCTAAGACCCTAAGGTGTTTGTAAACACCTCGGGTAAGGTGTAGGCCGATTAAGGGGCATGCTTCATCAAATCTATAATGCTGCTTTGGTCTCAAATTAAATGCTATGATCCCTTAATTAGAAGAAACCTGTGAATCGAAGGACCATATAGAGTGTACAGAGATTGGGGTGAAAGACAAATGTGGCTGATTGTAAATGGGTATTCTTTGAAAATTCAGAAATCCTTCAGTCTCAAATCTAGTGGCTATGATCACCAATGTTGTCAGACAAACCATAACCACGACACAATAGCCCGGCTAGCAGACATTTGTACACATCTCAAGTACAAAAGGTTTTGAGTGATTAAAATATGTAGACAGACTGACAGGGACCTCTGAAACAGAATTATTAAGTGCCGCAAGGGGCCTTAAGGAGGGGGGCCAAGACAAAGTTTGTACAGGGGTCAAGTTTTAAAGTGATCCAATCGTGCTGAAAAGTGTACCTGTTATTTGTCTAACCACAAGGATTCAGAGAAAGGTATAGTTTGAACGTAAAGTAAGAGTGATAGAATAAAAACGCAAAAATTCAATAAAACGGTCAATTTCAGTTGTACAGGGGTCAAAAATTTTAAGTTGCCAGATTGGGATAAAAATGGTGAAAAGTACTTGGTGGAGATAAGGATCAAAATAGGAAAGTTTTGAGGGTCTCAAATGCTTGATTAAGAAAGTAGGGGGGAAAAACAAGGTCAAGCCCAATGGAATGCAATGGACGTTGACACTTTCTGTGCCCCCTACCTCGGTAACTAAGTATGTAGACAGTCAAAAATATTTCCTGATTTGATTCCTATGAACGCCATCATAATTTGCCCTTTTTTATCTAAAACTGAGCAACTTTAAAGTTGACCCCTGTACAAACTGAAAATTGACCATTTTTATTGATTGTGCGTGTGTTTAGCATATAACTTTAACCTTTACGTTGGATAGTAAAAAACTACCTTTCCTTGATCCTGTGTGGTTAGTCAAAGTAAATGGTATACTTTCAACATGATTGGATCAATTTAGAATTTGACCCCTGTAAAAACTTTGTCTTGGCCCCTCTCCTTAATGCACCATATGTGGCACTTAAGAAGCACGTTTCAGGTGTCCCTGTCAGTCTGTTAACATATTTAATACTCAAACCTTTTGTACTTGACAGATGGGTTACAAAGTCTGCTAGCCTCAGGTTACAAGGCTATAACCCAGGAGCTAGCACACATTTGTAACACACTCAAGTACAAAAGGTCGAGTGATTATTAAATATGTGACAGACTGACAGTAAACCTGACGGATTCTTAAGTGCCGCAAGTTGTGCCTTAAGGAGGGGGGCCAAAAAAAAGTTGTACAGGGGTAAATTTGTAAATTGACCCAAATCCATGTTGAAAAGCAACACCATGTTACTGTGTCTAACCGTAGGATTCAGAAAAGGTATAGTTTGTAAATATGTACAGCCTAAGTTTCAGAGGTATAGGCTAAAAACAGTAAAAATCAATAAAAAGGTTCAATTACAGTTGTACAGGGGTCAAATTTTAAAAGTGCTCCGTTTGGATAAAAAATGGTGCACACTATTGGTGTAGCTATAGGATAAAATTAAGGAAAGTGTGAGTGTCTTCAATGCGTGCTTAAGCAAGTAGGGGGTAACAAGATCAAGCCCCATTGAAATCAATGGACGGTGCTGATCTTGCCCCCTACATCGGAACTAAGCATTTAAGAAGTCAAAAAATATTCCTTATTTTAATCCTAGAAACTCCACCAATAATGTGCACCATTTTTATCCAAATCGTGAGCAGCAACTTTAAAATTGGACCCATGTACAACTGAAAATTGCCCTTATATTGTTTTGCTGTTTTAGCCCTATAACTCTGAAACTTTAGGGTGTACATGTTACAAACTATACTTTTCTGAATTCCTTTGGTTAACACATACATGTGTGCTTTTCAAACACGATTGGATTCATACAAAATAGACCCCTGATACAAAACTTTGTTTTTGGGCACACTCTCTTAAGGCCACCACTTGCGGCACTTAAGCATCAACGTTTCAGGGGTCCAGTCAGTCTGGCACATATTTCTATCACTCAAACCTTTTGTACTTGAGAGTGTTACAAATGTTGCTAGCTCCAGGGCCTACGATATGGGGTGTAAACAGATTATACAAATCAATATCACTGATTAAAGGGGCATTCTTTGAAAATCTGTAAATTACATCTTCGGCCCTTTACTTATTCAAAATAACCCTCCGTTTCAAATTAACGGTTCACTAGAAACATTGCATGCTGAATTAGTGCTTCTTCAGAAGCACATTTAGCCTAGTTAAATTTGTCGCAATTGAATAAATCTGTTGTTTAGCTTGGATTCGAGTCACATGGATTCAAGGCAATGAAAAAGTTGATGTATTGGCGAAAGAAGTCCCCTTAATGAATATAACAAATATGAGATCCCCTTTACAGCTTTTTTTAAGGCTTCACTTAATGGCTACATCAGAAATAGGTGGCAGATGCTGTGGGATTCATTCCCTAATAATAAAATGATGCTTTTCAACAACTGTTGGAGCTGCTGGAAGTTCAGGTTTGATTGGACGAAGGGACGAAATTGTATTAGCGCGATGTAAAATTGGTCATACTTAATGACCCATAGTTATTTGCTGAGAGGTGAGCCAGTCCTCGGTGTAGTCCTTGTGGTTGTGCTCGTTCTGTGAAACAGGTATTATGTGAGTGTGTTGATTATGCGCTTATTCGTACAAAATATTATAGCGTCCCAGATTTGAAAACATTCAAGAGTTAGGCCTCTTCAGGTGATTAAATTTCCTGAAGGAGGCTGATTTGTTTAATATTGTTAACTTTTTAAAATGTTGTAAATGAATTATGTGGTGTATGTTTGGGAAGTTTGATAATCTTATGACACATATAAACACAATTTGGGTGAGGTTCTCGTAAAAATTTTAATACTCATTCACTTACAATCCAATCATGCTTAATTCAAACAATCATTAAATAACATTGTAAATTATCTCTTCCCATTCACAGAAGATATCTATGAGATATTCCTGCAATATGATGTACAGGACGTCTTTAAAGGCCTTCTTCGCAGATTCATTGTCACAGAGGTGGGGCACTTGCTTTGATGAATTCACAAGACATGTAAGGCGGCAATCGGAGCATCTCGGCAAATCCCTTAACTTCAGGTTTCATTATAAATCTGTTTCTTGACGTAAATACTTTTTGCAATGCCCTCCAGAGCGGTTTTATTTTCAAGTAAAACAACTTCACACTGAACACCAGAACTTGTACTGATGATAATCTTGCAGTGCTTTAGGAGTAATCCATCTTTGCATATACTGATGCCATAGTTTGGCTGGGCAAACAAAAGAACTCACAGGTGACAACTTACCATTGTACTGCACGCAGTGTGATCAGCATTTTGGCAAGAAATCAAATTTAAACACACTCTGAAATTTAAACCCAAGGGTACACTGTAAAAGTATTTTATTGGCAATTTATTGTGGAAGTATGTTTTTCACAAAGTACTATTTGACATTCCAAAAAACCCCAGGTACACAGTGGTGCAAATCCGTATAAGTGTATCATGTTGGTAAATGTTTCACCCAGAATCTGCTTTGAGAAACACATTGTATACTGCACACTGGTGGAAAAACCATTTCAGTGTACTTATTGTGGTAAATGTTTTGCAGACAGATCAGCTTTGAGACAACACCATAGCGTGCACACTACTGATAAACCATTTCACTGCACTCCGTGTGGTAAAAGCATTTTTTAAATTGCAACCAATTTGATCTCACATAGAAAACTGCACATGTGTATATTTCAATGCATTCAGTGCGTTAAAGATTTTTGGCAGTAATATGCTTTGACAAGTCAAAGAGAGTGCACACTGGTGACAAACCATTTCCGTGTGACCAGTGTGGTAATTGTTTTGCAAGAACAGCCAATTTGACCCGTCACAGACTGGAGTGTACACATTGGTGCAAACCATTTTAATGGACCAGTGTGCAATGGTTTTGCAAGCCATATGATATGACAAGACACGTAAAGTGCACAAGTGGTGACAACCTTTTCAGTGTGACCAGGGTGTTAAATGCGTTTTGCAAAGAGCATCCAATTTGAAAAGACACCATAGAGTGCACACGGGTGCCACATTTGTCTTTGTGATCTGTGGGTTAAATGTTTTGCAGAGATATCCGCTTTGAAAAAAAACACTGTCGTAGAGTGCACTCTGGTGACAAACCATAATGGCAAATGCCCTCGCCATGTGAAGCCGTTTAGTGTCGGCCGGCCGGTGTCCTTGTAGTAAATTCCGTGAAGTTATTACTGCCATAGTAAAATAAAGCAATGCAAATTTATTTCAAACATCCAGTTGTGTTTTTACATGGATTTGAATCTTGTGGTCTACTGTTGTTTTAAACACAGAGGAACATGTTTTGAAAACTCACGCATACACAAACTTTTCATATTTACAACATCCCTCATTTAAATCGAAGTGTTTCGGTAGCGTATACGGCTACCTAAACCCCCAGGGTTCGGTAGCCGTATACGTTAAAATAGCCCGGGAGTGATTCGGTAGCCGTACTCACCGATGCCATAAGTACAATGCGTACTATATACCCAGTTTCAAGATGTGCGCAAGCCGGTGAAACGATGTTTTTTGGTCTTGAGCAATTCGACTTCAAAATAGGCAAGTTTTTATTCTCTACACAAACAATGTGTATTGTTATTAAAGACAACCAACGCTAACCGATCAATGCAAGTGTTTTAAACAATTGTACTTACTCTGCAATTCTTAAGAATTTGAACTTGACGTATTTGTAGAAATAACAAATATTGCTTGAAGTACATGGTATCGCTCAAACAACGACTGTCCTAGTTTGTTACTGCTATATGCGTTCTAAGTTGCAATATCAATCAGTGCACAGTGTCAATGGAGTGATCGCTAGCCCTTTGATAGTTGGTGGTGCTAACCATCATCAAATTATGTTATCTGAAAATATTGTTAAGAATATTAAAATCTATTTTGAAGCAGTTTGGTAATTTGGGCAAACATCTCGGTAAATGTCGGATTATTCCTGCCGTGTAAAAACGGCAATTGGGCAAATTCAAGAAAATATAAGAGTCGGTTAGCTCTTAAAAAAGACACTACAGAATATAGTTTAGAGTGGATTTAACACAAGTTATGTGTAGGTGTGTTCCGTCACGTCAAAACTGTACTATCCCACATCTCTTCATTTAAAGCCATTTTAGTCAATAAACAAATCCCGCCGTTTTTTTTTTGTTCTGTATTTTTCTTGTGCGTCTTTCAATTTGTAGATCTACAACATTCCATTCCACAAAACCGCATCGTGGAAGTGTTGTAGTTCGGCCGTTTTGTGGAAGGTTATGAGTTACAGTATTCCATATTTCCGTTTCATAGGCTAAAAAATGACCGGGAATAGTAAATTTATAGGCCTTCATAAAAGAATTCTTACATAGGCAAAACTTACTTTTGTACCGTCAACATTCAGTTTTCTATATAGTGGATCTGTCCTCTGGGTCTGTCGCAAGAACCGTTTTAAAAAAGTATTTTTAAAAGAGTTTTAAAACTTCATTTTTTGTGTTTCAAAAATTTACTGAAAACGGTTTTGAAGACGCTATTTTGGAGTAATTTACATTGTGAAAACCTGAAAGAAAACATTCTGGAAAACTTGTGAAGGTCTGTACTCTTTTCCCGTTTCTGCATAGAACAGGTCGGTCGAAACAGCATTTTTTTAATTTATGCACTTATTTTTATTTCTTATTTAATAATATGTGTATATCCATTATTTTTTTTATTTGTCTATTTTAATAATTTATTATATTTTTGTTTCTTCTTTATTCCCTTAATCTACTTTTTTTATCCGAGTCGAGAATATATATTTAGTTATTTCGTCTCTGGTTTTATAATATCGTTTGCTCTTATAAGCATTTACACATTCAGGGTGGAATTACCCCTTCAGAGGCTAAAAATATAAACTACATTATTGAAACGGATGATAAATTACCTTTCTGTTGCTTTTTGTTTGACGACAATCGGAGCTTCCCGTCAAATTTGATCAAAAATGTAACTTCTCAAACTGAAATCTTCTTATCATTTTCTTATGTATTTCATTGTTTTCTCACTCAGCTGCGAGATTTCATTTTTTTCATTTTTTCCACTTAAAAAATTCATATCCAAAAAGTAAATAGCTTTTTGATCTCTAGCTTCCACAATTGAGCACTTATTATCTTTCTCTAATGATAATAAACTTACAATACATTTCTAAAATAAATATAACTAAAACTTAAAAAAAACGTGTTTCTAAAATTTGCCGATAATCTCGAAAGTGATTTTAACACGTGTCAATCCTCTTTAAGCAAGGATATCTGAAAAAAAGCAACGTATTTAATAATTTCATTTTCGTGACTAAAGGAAAAATCGTTTGCTTCACAAGAGCCCCAGGAATACTACGGGTTCTCTTTTGGAGGAAATGTTTTTTAACTAGAATACAACAAAATAGTCATGACTCATCTTTTCTAATATTTATATTTTAACAGACATTTCTATTAAAAATGGTATAGGCCTACATTTTGTTAAAATTAGCGCTCGCCAAAGTCATTTTTATAACACATTCAATGGAGGGAGTTGCAATTGCCACAGAATTTTCATAATAAAAGGATCTATTATTTTGGAGCCAATGGGATGCCTAGGGTCGGGAAGTCCAAAACTCTGTGCGATCCAATTTCCTAAATTGCTTATATTTCAATGGTTTAAATCATAGGCTGGAATTCGTATTTGCTCAAGACTGAACGAAATTAGAAATTTTGCCAAATTTTGTAAAAAAAATTATACAGTATAATAAATTGTGTGATCCAGTTTCAGTATTATTTTGTATTGAAAGCTTTACCGGGCAGTGCAAAAATCACTACGTTCATTTTAGTAGACACTTGTATGATATGTGAACTCTCTTGTTGCACTCACGGTCGAACATGAAAATCGTTCCCATTTTAAATACATACAAATGAGTCCAACTTAACCAAAATCATAGACACGATAACCTGCGATATTTTTCTCCCTAAGGTCGTTTTCAGTGAAAGGGATCAGTTCAGGTTGTAATTTTTTTTTTACTTAGTTGCTTTCAAATATCCATTTTTAACAAATCTGTGGTAATGATTGAAGCATAAGTCTAAATTTTACCATAGTGGAATATTATTTAGATGAATTTTAGGTAACATCTTGGTTTGAAATGCCGGAGGTGTACGAAACCTTATAATTTTGACTCTTTCGGGTGTATCACTGATGTCTTTAAATCAGATTATGATCCTTTTCTTTGTTATAACCCGTTTTCTGTAATTAAAAAGTGCAACTTCAAACTAAAACCATCTACTCCTTTTAAATGCTTTTTAAAGTTGTTCTTATTTCTTGTAAAATTATGCCTGGTGACCCTACACAGTTTGTTTTGAATACTTGTTTAAATACTTAATAACTTCTTTAATATGCTTCCCGAATGTATAAAAAGTATATCATTGAAAAGAGGAAAAAAATATATTTTTCCTAGATTAAATGATTAGCAAAAATAGATTATTGTAGTCTAGAAGTAAAAGTATTTTACCCCTAGACCTCTGTATTAAGCAAAGGTCATTGACCCCATATTCTCGTACGGTAACAGGTCAACTCTGCCCCAAACCATCTCGGCGGCCAGCATCAACTCACACCCCAAACCAACTCGGCCCCAACCAACACACTCGGCAAACAACCAACTCGGCCACAACCCCTTACCAACTCGGCCCCAAACCAACTCGGCCCAAACATATATGGCCTCTGCCTTCTTGATTTTTTGGTATGTTCGCTTACGAGTA
>JAMKCH010027171.1:0-18150 GCA_023653785.1 Ophioderma brevispina
ATGCATAAGATTTCCAGAAGAAATGGAATGTTTGGAATTAGGTGCAAATTTGACTCCAGAAAGGTGAAAAAGGGCTTAAAATTGACCCCAAAAAAAGGTAAAAATCATGAATGGTGATGACTTATTCCAACTTTATATTAAAATGCAGTCGTATTTCCTTTTCTCCACTCTATAGCAGTAGATTCAAAAGAATTTGCATGTTGGGAATCTCCTTGTGGTCAACATTGACAACACTAAAAGGTAAAAAAGGTCAAAATTGACCCAAAATATGAGTCAGTACAAAGTTAAAAATGTCAAGGTAATCTTCCACATATGCATTTTAAGCCTTTATAACATGAACCTCATTTCTATTAACTTATTGGTAGTATAATAACTATTTTGACATTTTGGGTCAATATTAGTCCCCCAATTTAATAGTTTCATCTTGATTGAATCGGGGCCTGACTCCAATACCCACCTGTTAAATATCTTGCCCGTTTCATTTCAACCAGTTTTGATATGATGGCTAAAACGTGATTTATGAAGCATCCTAGAATACTGTGTACTGTATAAATAATAAATTCTATCTGAGTTATATCTAATAATATCTAAGTTAAATATTTTAAGTCCTACATTTCACAGAGAAATGAGACAAATAGTACCTGTCCACAGAGCACCAATATTATATATATTTTTTAATTTTTTTAATTTTTTTATATAAAATTCATTTTTTTAGGCCAAGTAAAAAATATACACCTTGTGATCAGGCGCAGACTTTTGAAAAAAAAGGTTGGTGAGGGGGCCTTTATTATTTGTTATTTTTTTTTTCAAAGTGGCGCCATGTCGAAGATGGCCACCATGATAATATTTGAATAGTTGCGGTCGCATTGTGAAATCTATGTTAAGAAGGTTAAGAAATTGCTCAACAAATGAATGATACTCTTTAAAATAGGTATGAGAGAGTTCAATAGTGGCTCCGAATTTTTTGTTACTTCATTTTCCCCCTTTTTAAGCCTTTTTTGGTGGTGTTGTTGCTTTTTTTTTTAAAAAAATAAGAAATTTTTTTTTTTTAATGTTTTATTCAAAAATCGTAGCGGGCGGGGACGATCAACTGGTTTGTTTTTTTACTTGGCCTTAGAGAGTGGATCGTTATTCAATTTGACTCCAAAATTGACCCTAGAAAGGGCAAAAAAGAGGCCAAAATAGACCCCAAAAGAGTGTGTGAATTAAAAGCTATTAATTGCGGCATAGCCAATTATACTTATCTGGAAGAATCTTTTGAGAAGCAACTGGAATAGACAAATGTTTGCACTTTTTGTCAGCTGGCAACCACGTAGATTTGCATCAAAGGTGGACAATAATCATCATCATCTTTTGACTTTTGTCGAAATCCGTGGCGTACGTCTTTGCAAAACGTCTTTATCATGTATTGCTGCTCCCACTTCAAAGTAAAGATGGTTCTCTGCTGCATCGCATATCAGAGTAGGTAAGTGATCTGGAACGACTCTAATTGGATCATGGAGGACGCCACAGAATAAAGGTATGATATAATCTGGTCCTTGACTTGAAAGCATGCCCCACCGAACGTGCTCTATTCTGTGCCACAATGTGGGTAATAGGGGTATTTCACCATAGATCCGATGTATTCGGTAGGTGTTTTTTCCAGGAGATATGTTCAACTGCATGACGTTGCATGGGATAAGTGCAACTTAAAAAAAGTCCGGCAGCCCCCCCCCCCTTCATTGTCAATGTTCTGCACATACAGTAAGATGTTTTCCACACAAGGCCTGTTAGATAGGTTTAATCTTAGTTGCTCTGGAGACAAAAGACTTTCATATTATACTTAACCTTAATAGTAAAACAGTGTGATTAATACAGTGGCAGAAATAAAAAACCAAAAGATCAGATTTAACAAAATTTTAGGATAGCTTTCATTCTACAGACCAACTGTTGCTCTCCTACTGGATTGTTTACTAGTCTCAGGAAACCAAAGACTGCTGTAGCCATATTGGGTATCATTTCGACTAATTTTGGGTTGGACCCATTTTATCCCTTTTCAAAGTTTTTCATTGCGAATGTCAGTAAAAGGAACACTAAATTAGGAGAGGGGCAATTTTTTTTTCAAAAGGGGACGTCCTCAAAAAATTACAAAGGGGCAAATTTGGTCCCCAAATCAAAGGGGCAAAGCTTGCAAAGTGGACTTTTTACCTACATTTTCGCCGCAAAATCTATTTTTGCCTTTTAGGGTATGGGAATTTGTGAATGGGAGCGGTCAGCCTTCCACCGCCCCTCCCATGGTTACAAGCCTGATTGTGCATTATTACCAATTTCAATTTTAACAGAGCAAGACTGCAGAAATGTAAACGTGCATTAATTGGTTAATAATATTTGACCAAAATTAGGTGATTTTTCGATCATTATTATCCAAAGTTTCAATTTTGGGTACTGATAAAAGTGAATAAAGGTTTTAATTGGCAATGATTATGAAATATCTGCCGTAATATTGAACTATGCATACCAAATACATTTGCCTTGTTTTGATCCATTTTTTAAGTCATTTTGTTTAACCTTTGGCAATTTTTCTTTTTTTTTTTTTTTTTTTTTTATGGGGTTTACATTCAAATTCTTCAATCTACAAGCTATGGGCAAATAACCTATAGACATTACATTTTTAAATTGAGTTTTTTTTTAATTTTATGGTTTTTTTTAACCATATTTGTGTCAATTTTTACCCATTTGGCCCCAGATGGCAAACACATTCAAATTAGTCTTGAATCTTACAGCTATATAGGGGGGAATAAATAGTACATTTCAATATGAGTCAAAATAAATAACATCACCATGCTATGATTTGTACCTAATTGGGTCAATTTTGACCCTTTTTGGCCCTTTCTAGGGTAAAAATAACCTCAGATCCAACATTCAAATGTCTTGAATCTAACGCAATAGCTTAAGTGGGGAAAATTAAAACCTATTACGTTAATATAATGAAGTGGAATTCAAATTCTATGATTTTTACCTATTTGGGTCAATTTTGAACCTTTTTAAAAAAAATTTTTCTGGGGTAAAAATAACCCCAGATTCAACATTCAAATTCGTCTTTAATCTACAGCAATATCGTGGGGACGGGAAAATTAAAAAACTATTACATTAAAAAAAGTATAAAAAATCAAAAAATTAAAAATATTGATTTTTAAATTATTTGGGCAAACTTGCTTGCGATAAAAAGAGGTTTGGTAAGGGACTGCGGGGAAAAAATAGAAATAAAAGATGAGAAAAAAAATCAAGTGGTGTTAGTGAAGTAGAAAGAAGGTTATAGGGGGGTGAATGTTTATTAGTAAAAATTTCAATGTATGGAAGTCAGAATGAAATACATTCACCTTGCGATGGATTTTTAACTTAATTTGGGGGTTTCAATTTGGACTTGTTTTGGCCCATTAAAAAATAATTGCACACTCTGATTTCTATCATTCCACCCAGGTGATGATCCAAACATATGTCCCTAACACCTGGTACCATGGCATTTTTCTACCGACCACCTACCCTAAACTCGAAAACTAGCGCCCTTTTTCAAAGTGGCGGACGTACTATAAGCTGACTTTAGAGATTGTGAGAAATATAACTTTTTTGTGTACTTTATTAAATAGTCAAGTAGAACCAAAGATAGTCTATAAAATAGCCCAATTCCAAAGTTTGAGATGAATCGGATTTTTCGTTTCCATGCAGTAACTTTATGTGTACGAAATGCATAGGATACTGTGTAAACAAAATTCCGGATCCGGAACTTTAGAACAAAGGTGTGATTTCTTTATAAAGAAATTTCGATTGCACTTGCTTTTACACAGTGATTAGTATAGGAACAAGCATTATGTATATAACAAAATTTGTGTGAAAATTGAGGGCGCCCTCCTCGGCAAATCTCTGAGGCAGCCTTTAATACACTGTTGCCCATAAAGTTGGAATAAAATATGTTTACCACTTTTAAGGAATGATTCTTACAGGGTGAGTTATTTATGATAATCTAGGCGTGTTATCGCCCACACTACTGAATGGTCCGTCTCGTCCGAAATATCACCCCTGAACTTAGTCCTTACGAACGTGTCCTTAGCGTGAAAGGAAAAGGGGTATGTGAACAGCAGATTGAGGGATTTTGTTACCATCAGTCATTTTTACATATAACACATTTTGGGTGATTTCATGCATCGAAATGTCAATGTAATGTTAGTCCAATAATTGTATGATTTGACCACACAAATTGCAACAGAACAATTTTTGGTGTTAATATACTCTGAAAATAGTCCCAAAAATAAATATATTAAAAAAGTCTACCAAAAATCAAACTAGTGGAAAATGTAGAAATAAGGGGGCAACGTTGTACAGGGGTAAAAAATAGAATTGTGCGAATTGATTTAAATGATGTACCAAGTTATTGGGCTACTCTTAAGGTTGGGCAAACAAAAGGTATAGTTCAGCCCTATCTAAGCGGTATAGTTTTAGCTACAGTAGGGCTCATAACAGTTCAATTCCTCCTGGGGTAACATTCTAGAATGGTCCGATTTTGATCGGACTGGTTGTAAACTGCTAAATTGGTTCCCACTAGATAAGGTAAATTGAAGTAGATCTGTGTTTTAACTTTCTATATAAGAATTTACAGAGCTATGACTAGTGTACCCCCAGACTCTGTAGCCCCAGTCAATTTTCGTTCCATTATGCAACGAATATTATAGATGATGCAACCAGTAATTTTCGGGTTCTGTACCATTAGACGAACAATTTGTACACCATTTTAAACGAACGGAGTATCTGAAAATTTACCCCATGTGACTTGAACCTATTTGACTCATAAACTATTGAACTACAACCCTGCAGATATGGCAAAACTATACCTTTTTTTTAACCTGAAATGTAACGAACACGTTGGCATACTTTCGACGGTTGTTGATACCTTTTCATTTTTGACCCCTGTATAAACCTACCCCCCTTAAACCAATATATGTTACACTCACTTTGATTTAGTAGACTTTGATATGTGTTTTAAAGGTCTTCTCAATAAATTCTGTGAATTGATTCTGGGCAATTAGTGTGGGTTAAGGTAGCATTCATTCTATTTTGACTGGCCTAGGTGTTAAATGTAAATCAGCCACCCCTGGCATAAATCAGTGCGTCAAGACGTAGCAGCGACTAGCCATAGGCTGTTTGCGTCAATGGACAGAGCGGTCCCATTCATCGGCAGAGGTGAGCTAACTCCTGTAGGGTTGAGGAAGATTGTCCCTTAATTGATGGCGCGGCCTAAGGCATCCATGCATACTCGATAGGGTTCATATCAGAGAAGGACCATGGTATCTGCTCCACCTCTTCTGCCTCATGAAATTGTCTCACTACAGCGGCCTGTGCGGAGTAACCATTTGTCGTCTTGCAGCCGAAAAATGTTTACATAAACCCTTCTTGCATGTGGCAGACAGTGGCTTTCCAGAATGTAAAGGCTACACGAGGGCGTTCATGTTTCCTTGGCAACCACAGTGATGTTTTCCTCCATACCATCACTGAGCCGCCACACCTTGAAGCGATTACCTGAATAACAGTTATGTCGGAGGTTCTTAGGTAATCGACGACCCTTGTCTTCCATCTTGATGGTCAAGGCTATAGCGGCTTACGCCATAAACACAACATTTGACGCCAGGTGGACATGGTCATTCTCCTCCGGTACCATTTGAAGCAATCTCGATCTACAGTTTGGAGGGAAACGGTGATTCCATAGTCTTCTGCACAAACGACGAAGGACAGCTTCGTTGCATTTTCCGCGGCTAGACGGCACAGATGAAATGTGAGCCAGCGATAATGCGAGAGAATCAAACAATGTGGACAATGCATTTTTTAAACTTGTAAATCAAGGAAAAAGTGTTACACTTCCTATAGATGCTTTAAGGAGAAGTAACCACCCAATAGTGAAAAAAAATAAGTATTTGAGGAAATTTGTCATTACCGTCTCCCGCAAAGAGAGCATACAGCGACGGGTTTCAAAATCTGCCAATAACACTGATTGTGGTTTACACCAGTACAGAATACCAAGATCCAATAATATTGGTGTTTGAGGTCAAATTGTATTGATTATGGTGCCACAATACACGATGAAAAGGCTTTTTTGATTCTCAGTCGGAATTTTGATAGCACGTATAGAAGAAACTACGAATCAGATAAAAAACTGCCTTCTCTTAATACAAGTATTTTCAAGCCAGCCACTTGTAGGTTATGTTCGCATATCCATGCAGTAACAAAAAATAAAAAATATTAATTTTGATGATTTTTTTTCGATGATTTCGGATTAGTAGATCGCTGCTAATCTTTAAGCAGCGGCGATCATCTCGTCTGATGGTCAATCGTCGTCGTCCTGAAGATTTCGTGGTCTCAAATGATCCACCTCTCGATGATGTCTGAGGAATTTACAAACCGTACTAGGCGATATTCAGCGGAAATTCAGCGACTCTACTTCTGTACCCTCCCGTGGAGTACAAGTACTCGTCGGCGTACGACATATGCCGTGGTGAGGCATAGCTAGGAAATCTCTGCTGTTTCAGTTTTTGTGAAAAAGAACAACCAACTCTGAAAAAACGGTTTGGAGCAGGGAAAAGGAAAACAACAGGGACGTCTGACATTTATAGCTTCAAACCAAAAGGCATATTACGTAATTCAAATTATGCAGGGATTCACTTCACCTGGTAGTGGGGATTCATTATGTAACCATTCACCGACTCTATATGATTACTGAGGGTTGCAAATAGAAATAAGTTTAAGGTGGGTCTGAAAAAAAAAAATATTAACTTTAGGAGCAACAGGTATTTGTTGAAAGTTGATTTGTATACGCTCTCTTCATGCCTCTAAGGTTATGGTTTTAAATATTTTGTGAGAGATTTAGTATTAAACAAAGCTGGGATGAACAAACTAAAAAGCAATTCGGATGAAAAATGGGGTTTTAGAGGAAAGGAAGGAAATACGAACACGCGAGGAAGAGCAAGAAAACAACAACAACAAAAAAAAAAAACAGGAGAGAAAGCTTAAAGGTCAAATGTGTAGAATAAACGTTGAAGCATGGAGAGATGTAAAAATCCAACCACGAACAAAAACGATGTGGATGGTAATTAAGTGTTCATAGGCTAAGTGTAACAGTTAAAACAGCAGGTATTCCATTTTAACAAGAGATGTCAACGGGAGATAGCACAAAGTTAAATGAGTTGACAATATACTTTGAAATCTGAAGAGATTGTGAATCCCACTATAGACAATCGTGTTCAAAATGCCAGGGGTAACAGTTGAACGCAGGCATTTAAATTACCAGACATGATGTTTTAATTTATTTTTCTGAAGCACTAGCCTAGACGGCTAGCCCCGAGAAACCCTATGCAGAATTACCGCAGATCAAACGGCAATCTTTATAGAAAAGTTCTGGTAGTCAGGCCACATTTAAGT
This sequence comes from Ophioderma brevispina, assembly GCA_023653785.1. Lineage (NCBI taxonomy): Eukaryota > Metazoa > Echinodermata > Ophiuroidea > Amphilepidida > Ophiodermatidae > Ophioderma > Ophioderma brevispina. The sequence goes on from JAMKCH010027171.1 coordinate 7,444, forward strand.
GATAAAAAGTCATTCAAAGTTTCATAGTCTTGTAAGGTGCACGAAGACTGAGATCGCTCATAGCCACTACGAGTGCTTTGAAGTTCCGCAATAAGCAGGTTCAAAAAGGCAGAAAATTTATGAACTGGTAATCTTAAGCACCTTTGGGGGGACACGCATAAAAGTACCCACGGCAAGTGTGTTTCGTGCGTGGAATTTGTTGTGTAGGAAATAGTTATAGAAGCCCGGATCCCTTGGTAATGCTTAAACCATTAACACCGCACGTATTCCTGGTACACGCTAAGAGCGATTCCACGGCGACATTTAGTTGATTTTATTTAGGTTGCCGCAGTCATTATTTAAGTCATAAGTAAAATTGCGCCGTGCTGTGCTGAAAATTCCATTTGCCAGTAATTACAAGAAATGGTAAAGCAATTCCACTCACGTTGAAAGGTTTTCAGAAACATCTAAATCATTCAATTGAACGTATTTACTCACATTCACCATGTGAACTACTCCGTAAAGTTCCCCTTGGTTGATGCTTCTCAGAAGGACCTGTTCCAAATTAAAGAAAACTATTGCCACGATGCATCGATGCATCAATTTTTACAGTCAATCAGTAGAGGTCACAAGGTTGTGTAACGAAATGTAGTACACACTTTACCCTATTTCAGCAAAATGGAGTAGCGTAAGGTTAGAACTATTAAATATTGGTTTTTTTTTTTTTTTGGTTTTTTTTTTTGTTTTTTTTTTGCTGTGGTGTTTCTTTGTTGCTGCTGCGGCTGCTGTTGCTGCTGTGCTGCGCTTCTCTGCTGCTGGCCGCCGCCGCCGCTGCTGCTGCTGCTGTTGTATGTTGTTTCACAAGTAGATCTGACCAGGGTTGCACAAGGCGTATAGCAGAGAGCACCGCTCCTGGGGAAATAATGAGATGAATGGGGAAATATGCATCCCCCCCCAGGTATAAAGAAAAAGATGGGGTCCAATGGGTTTGACAAAACAATATGAAGAGAGAAAGAATGCAAACTTGTGTTATGGATGTACGCGTTGGCTGGTAAACACTTAGTTAGCATATCCGTAATATGAATTTTTTATAAATTTCAAAATTAAGGACTAGGAGGAAAAGTTAAGCTGGCTCCGGGGAAGAAAAACAAACTTTGTGCGACCCTGGATATGACGTTGTTAGGATGCTTTCTTCCAGGAAATATTTGGAACTCGCATGTCGATGATCAAGTGCCATGATTTTGTAGGGTCTTGGAGCTACCATATCCAAGTTTCTGCGCTATAGTGTAGATGCTTTTCACCACAGGCCCGGAAGAAGAGAAAGTCGGACTTTCAATGTGCAGGCACAACCACGCTTCTCCTTTCTTGTCAAGAAGTCCTTTTGCTATCCAGATTCATAGAACCCTGAGTTCATGACGTGGTAGTGAGTTCCTTAGTGGGTACCATCCATGCCGTGATTGTCGTACACTGTAGCTGGCTCATACATCTCATCAGAAATACTATAAATAATCTAATTAAGAAACGAATCATTGCCTTTCCAGTGATACCATCAAGGCCTTTTTTACAATCTACAAAGCATAGGTACATTCCTCTCTGTGATCGTGGAGAATCAGTTCTGCGCCCGTTCTTCGTAGTGATAAAATCTGTGGTCAATTCGAAGGAATGCATTTGGAGGATCGCCTTTCTTTAAGCGAAGGACTGATGGTTATATTATTCATTAACGTTTGATTGCAGCGTTAAAGAGTTGCTCTTGGAAAAGCTCATGCTCCCATATGAAAGCCGAGATATTATCAGGTCCAGAGGTTATTTCACCAACCCTTATGGATTCGTAATTTTTTAATGACTGGTGCTATGGGAACTCATCAACACCGTGAAGTTATAGAAAGGAGTTCAGCTTACAGACTGATGGTCAGTACTTCTAAGAAGTCCTGTTAAGTGATCAAAACAGTTTTCAAACTGTCATCAAGCTTTTCACATTTATCTCGATTATGGGGGAGAATTTTTACTGGAGACTCAAGACTTGCCATATTACATGCTCTGTTCAAAATCATTGGCTTGGTCTCGGATATTCTCAAAGCTCATTGCAATATGTCATCAGGAGCTACGTTAGATGCTTTAACTTTGCTGTCAGAGCTTTGGTAAGGCGGGGGTAATGGCTTCAGAGGCCTGTCTTTAAAGGGATTCTAACTAGGGCACTACTGACTTTGTGAAATAAGAATGAACCTTCTTAATTGGAAGGATTGTGAATGTAATCTTTCTGATAGCAGTAGCTAAATGTCATATTTAAACACTGATATCATTGAGTCATCAACGGAAGTCGAAGGTGATATGAAGACGAGGAGCTTGATGTAGAATTGTTTTGGAGGTTAAGTGAGTCCGAGCCGGTGGTCGCTGACAAAGTCGCTATTTGAATGACGGTATCGATAATGATTCATTTTCCACAAATTGTAGACAAATCGAGCAACTCATTAAAGCGAAATGCCCACGCTTATATAATCTATGCTTCAACACATTATAAACACATTTTGTTTAAATGACTGTCTTTCAGTCAGAAAAATGACACCCATTTTATGATAACAAAAGTAAAACGTTGATCACCGAGAAAAATAGAAATCATGATGTTATGTAGTAAATAGTATGTCTTGAAAGAAAGTAGCCAATGAATTGAAACAACAAACTGTTCAGTTATATCCTGTTCAAGAATTTCGTCCAGTTTGTTAAGCGATCCTTATGATTTTCTATGGGGCAACAACGTTATAATCCGAGTTAATGAGCGGAGTACCCTAGGACATTCCACAGACACCTGTTTATCTTATGACTCTCAGTCATACAACGTCACCAATGCCGAGCGGCGTCACCGATGCCGAACATGGCGACCTCAATTAGCCAACATTTGTTAGTTATACTCGATTCATCTGATAATGTGACCCCACCCATTCTTGGGGAGGTGAAAATTCAATGATGCGCAGTGACTTCTGTTAATCAGGTTATGGGGAAGTGTTAAGGCCTGAAAACCTATTGTGCGTTTCCATACATGGAATGACATGGGATTTAGTGGCAGGTGAGTGAGTATATGAACGGAGTGTCCCCAAGATAATCCGGTGTGGCACGCGTGCATTTGAATTCTTCATTTTCCTCTTCCGACTAATTGAATAGGTCCAAAAACTCCAGGGGACGGAAACGTAGCAACGCGAATCGACTATAATTCTGCTAACAAGGCATCTTTTGCAGTAGATATTTATTTCTTCCTCATATTTTCTCTAAACTTTTTAAATATTAAAAATATGTAAATTAAAAAAAATAGACTGTTAGTACATTTAAATCAACAGCTCTTGTGGTCCTAAACAGGTTTCCGTACAAAAGGGTCAGGAAAATATGTGAGGTGGATGAAAAACGAACCTTAACATTTTTGACATAAAGATTGTGGCTGTGGCTTTTGACATAAGATTGTGACTTCTTCAAGTATGTCTTGAAAGAAGTAGCCAATGAATAAAAACCAACAACCAAACATGTTCAGTTATATCGTTCAAGAATTCGTCCCAGTTTAAGAGGATCCTTACTGATTTTCTATTGGGGAACCACGTTATAATCGATTTTAAAGAGATGGAGTTATTACCCAAGACATTCCACAACACCTGTTTTTATCTATTGATTCTCAAGTCATAACAAAGTAACAAATGCCAAACATGGCGACCTCCATAGGAACATTTGTTAGTTAATTCTGCTAATAAGGCAATCTGATGCAGTATATATTATTTCTTTCGAGACAGCAAGATTCTTTTAAGACATAGTTAAATTAAAAATTAGATGTTATAGTCTGATTTTTTTTTCGTGTCAGTTCTGCATATTGTCGAGGGTATGGTTTCACTTGGAGGGGATGTGTTGATACAGAAATTTTAAAAACGCCAAAGAATAGTGGAGTAGATACATATTAATCCCAAGTATCATTATGCAGATAAAAGCTCCGAATTTTGGTATAAGTTAATTTAAATTTCGAAACCCATTTTGAGTTAATCAGTAAATGGAATGTTGATAATCATCATTATTAAATGTTAAAAAGAGTTGAAAAACGAGGCATCTTATTCACTTGAAAAAGAGTGAAACACTCAAAACTAGTTGCATGTGTTATTTAATCATCCAAAAAGAGAAGAAATCCAGAACTGTCACTCCTAAACGAGTGAAAAAAGAGTGAGAGGAACACTACTCTAAATGTGTTATCCTCCATTTAATTCTTTAAAGCGTTGAAAAAGGGAAACGTCACTCCCTTTTGAGTGAATATTTAGTTGAACGAGTTAAAATAGGGAAATGTGCACTCAAAAAGGAGTGACGTTCACTTTAAATTCACTCTTTAAAGATTTAAATGGAGGGCAACACATTTTAGAGTAGTGTTCACTTCATTCTTTTTGGAGTGAATTAACCAAACCATGCAAACTATTTTTGTCGAGTGGTTTACACTCTGTTTCGAGTGAATTATGATTCACTCGGTTTTTCACTCTTTTTACAGTAGGAGAGCATATTTGTCGTGTCTATGTGAGGAGGTTGCAAGGAGTTGCTAAATAAATAAACTTAAATGGGCTTTGCCTTCTTTTTTTTATAGCTGGTGTTTTTGACATACATCCGTGTTTGTAATTCAAGCTAACCGACATCACTTTCGTTTGAAGAGGGTGTGGCCATCAGTAAGCCACGCTCTCTATTTATACGCATACATGCCATACAACAATATGTTCATCAATAGGTTACTGGTCCATCAATGAACGAGATTTAGTCTTATGAATGGCAATCGATCATCAAGTTAAGCCATGCAAGAATGTTGCCTCAATCCACGCCAAATCAAAGTTGCAGTGGTTTTCTGGATAAAAGTGCCACCTCTCAACCGAAAGAATCGTCGAAAAACTTTGTAATGAACTGACCGAATAATAAAAAATGCATATAGTACACTTTAAATCAACAGCTCTTGTGGTCCATAAACAGGACTTCCCGTACAAAGGGTCAGGAAATATGTGAGGTGAAAAACGAACATTTACATATTTTTGACATACAGATTGTGCTACAACTTACTTTTTATTAAGGTGGAGGCAGAGGGCTCCCCATTAATGCGGGTTTTCACAAAAGCACACCACGGAATTCATTATTTTGAGGCATGTGATTTTGTCTGACATATTTGTGTACTATAAGCCCTCAAGCAAGGTGCTTTACATGCTTAATGGCTTACCCGCTAATTGCTAAAAATAAGGTCAATGGAATAAGGACACCGATCATTGCGGTGATATTTGAGTTAAATTATCTTGGTCACCTGTCGTAGATATGTGTGTTGAATGGCATCATTACAATTGCGTGTCGGTATCAAGGCATTTGCCACCTGTTGCGAAATAAATTGCGGCTCTTTTAGAGGAACTAGGTCGCTGTTTTGAAGTCTTATTTGGTATAAACTGAAATGAAGTAGCTATCTCGAATTACCTGAGAATATGCCAATAGGAATAAGTATGTCAACCAACGTTGATACAGTGTTGGTTAAGTGTTGCCTGGGTGGTATAAAATGTTATTGGTTAAAAAGAAATCGATTCAACATCACCTTCATGGCAACATAATTACATTTAAAGATGCGTTTGTAAAGATTAATTCCGCGGTTTCATTTTAAAAGTATTCTAAGAGTGAGAAGACAATCACAAATATTTATATCATTCCAATATTGCTAAACTTGTATCCATCCACTGCCATTCATTTTCATTCCATATTGACGACCAAAGGATAATTAAAAACATTTGATTAATACAATGACAAGGAAATAATGCAAACTAGAAACGGTTGTGATCTGCCAAATGGCAGGTAAGTAGGCGTTTTTTTTACCTTTAGCCCATAAAGTATGTATGAAAGGTCCAACATAGACATTTTTATCATCTTTCATGGAGATATATAGATAACTTTCAGCAGCGATTTGCCATATGACCGTATTTTGGAGAGATATGTAGCCACCCAATTCACTTCATTAGAGGGATAGATATCCACCCAATTTAGGTGATTAAGGATGGGATTGAAACACTAGAAACAATGTCTGGCTCTCCAAAACTCTGACCATCCAGAATTCAGAAACCAAGGCTTTCAGAAAGCACAAAGGGGATACAGTTAAAAGTTAGGATATTTCAAGTTGGGGTAAATTGGGCTGTAATGTGCACAAGCTATCTTTAGTATTATTTGCACCAAATTTATAGCCAAAAATCTTCACCAAATTAATCGCGTCAAGTTTGAAAAGCAGGCTGTTTGAGTAAAACCCCTGATATGCTACATCAGAAGTTTTGTATTCGAAAGTTGTTGATGGGCCGATCTTCGATAATTAACTAGAATTTGTTCCAGGCAGGCAGCTCATGATATAGTCTACCTGAGTATTATAGTAAACTGGAGTGGAAACTCACTCGTAAAACTTTGTACACAGCGCGTTTCGAGTGTTAATGGGTCCTATTGTCCGGAGGGAAAACTAAACTCAAGTTGTTGAAGTGGATTCGATCGATCGTCTTCACCTCGGAAACGCTACCGAAAATGTTAACAGAGGATCCTGCACACACAACAAACCCCACACACACACACAAGCATTATTATTTTTTTAGCACGTGAAGAGAATGTTGATTAATGATTTTAACATAATTAAGATCAGATCAAAAGAAGAGCACTGCATGATAATCTGATGAAATTTATGAGCACCCATTGGCACGATTGGTAGGTTGAAATGCGTAACTTGCCTAGATTTTTCCGTATCAATTCTCGACAGTAGTCGGGAATATACAGCACGACTTGCGATCAAGCAGGTCCGGCCCATGTGTTTAAAAATGCCTGAGCGATGATCCCAGGCTGAAAATGTTACTTTTCAGCTCATAGTCGGGTCATAGTCATGGCCACTTTATTACCATCGTCCATTTTTTTATCGCTAAGTTGCAAATCTGTTAAGATTTAAAGAATTTATCGTGATGGCCTAAATATTCTGTTGTGAATCAAAATTCACACACCGACGGGCAGCCGGTCTAATGAGTGTTCGATCTCCATGCTGTCTGGTTGTTTTTGTTGTTTGTGTTTTGGGTGTTTTTTTTTTCCTTTTACCAAATCACAAATTAAAATACGAAAATGACATATGAGCAATTATACCATGTTTATTTCGATTGCCAAATCTAGGTTTGTATTTTTTTAAAAGATTTTTAAAAATACTTAATTTATTTACTGTTTATTTATTTGTTTACCGCTAATTAACATATAAATGAAGAATGTTGTTTGACCAGTCCCCATTTGATACATGGAGTTTCAACATAGTAAATGCTCAGTCGAAAAAATTTTTAAAAAATGAATTCAAGGTTAGTACAGTTCTCTTTTATCTCATATTTACTAATACAAAACAAAATTTGGTACACAGATAGATAAAAATCTTGATAACAATGCCAATGAGATGCATGTATTGATGGGTTTTTAGCAAGCCTACCGTATCGGCAGATCCTTCAAACAGGTGGGTTTGGTGCTATCAGAATATGGCGATTTCCATGAAATTTATCGGAAGGCAGGATTGTTCCGTCAGGCAGGCTGCTGATCAAATTGGGATTTTTTTACTTGATTTTATCTTTTCCCCCCCCCCATTTAGCGGCAGAGATTTTATTAAACAAAAATTAAGCAACTGTAAAAGCATAGCTCGATTTTATTTACAGGGAAAATCATTCAGAAATTTTAGTTGGCCTAAATTCTTTCTAACGAAATTATGAAGTTTGTGGTCAATAGAAATAGTTGTCACAGCAGTTTGTTTACATTTTCTTGGTTTTTAGTTTAACATTTTCAAGTTATTTTAATGGAACAACGGGCTCCTTCCCCGCTCCCAAAAAACAGCATTTTATGCCTAATCCGCGTTTCGTAGACCACCATGAATTACAACTCCATATGCCGTGTTGTACATCTCCGCGCATGATCATATTTGGTTGGGAGGAAACTCAGGTAAACAAAGACAATCTCAGCATGTTGGCATTGTTCCGGAAGTAAAAAAAAAAACAAAAAAAAAAAAAAGTAAGAAATGACACACCAATCTAGAGCCTAAACATCTGTCTTTCATTTTAAAAATAAAAACTATAATGCAACAAAGGAAAATTCTATTAATTTATTTAAGGGTTATGATATTAATGGCGATTACACAAAAGGTAACAAGAAAATTCGCCAAAAAGTAGCGTAGCAGTTAGAAAATCACACAGGCGCCCCGAGTCTGGTATCTTGGAAAGCTACCGCAATGAGCAGTCACGCCATGGAATGTCACCTGTACAGTGTATACAGACAGGCTATTAAGGTGAGTTGTTTGTCTGGAGATCATAACGTAAGTTCCTGGTTTCAAAGGCGGTCAAGGAAGGTCACTCCATACTAGCTCATTACCATATCGACTCCAAGCCACTTGAGGCGATCAAGCCGAAACGCGCTGTGGTTGAAAGGACCCCGACATGACGACAGATAATAGGTGTGAAGTGTGTTAACTTTTGACTACTGAAAGGATACACTTGAGAATATTGATGGAAATTTGAAGTTTCTACTCCAGTTTACTATAATAACTCCATGGTCATACAAAGTAAATTTTGTTTCATTATTTAAACATCCAATTATAAATTACACAAATAAGAATGACAATTCAATTAGTTCTCAAACAAGATTGGAAGTCTAATTTTTAAGATTGCTTCTAATTACCTTAGGCATTTTGAAAGGCATGTCAAAACCCACTGAATTATTTATTATAATATAATACAGAATCTACACGGTTTGGTAGGGTAATGATGTAACCAGGGTACGTTTGGGAAAACGGTTTAGCCAGAGAAAGTTCCATGTTTCTGTCATCGGGTTTGTATAGTCAACACAATGTCATTAAGCTCAAATATGTGCTTGAGTTTACACAAATCTCACGTCTTCATTTTTAGCACAACCAGACTGACATTACCCTTTCAAATGGGATTTGATAATCACAAAGCCCTGATTCAATAACAATATTTCTGCTTTTCTGAGAAAGAATGTTTGTCACATTTTTTCATATATTTTGATATACAAGGTCATGTCCATAAAGAAAATGTGTAGTGCTTGAAATGATGCACCACATAGCATGATTGCATTAAAATAATACAAAATCCTTTTGTAAGGGCAAATCAAACTTGTACCGGACACTCAACAATATTTATAAAGGAATCTATGTGGCCCCGCCGGGCATCGCTACTCCATTGCGATACATATGCCAATAGAACTTTGAAAGAATCCTCAAACAACCAACAAATCGATCACGTGCTACTTCTACGGCGTCACCATGCAATTCTGATCCATGTGAACTATTCCAACCAATTACTTGACGGGGTCGTGCATGTACAATCAGTGGAAACCCGGAAAAAGCAATGCACTGTTACACGCGGTTCCGATAGCCCTTGTAAAACGAACAAAACGGTAAAATGGAATGATGTCATGGATGTGAAATGTTGTGAAGTAGGGTGAATTTGCTTGTGCGTATTAGCAGCGACAAGATCATTCAAGACGATGGTAGAACTAAAACCCTGACATGTTGTGCTATATAGACTCAGCTCAATGGAGCAGTCATCGGAAAAAGTACCTATAACAAAATGTTTGTAAATCAACAAGTTTTAAGCAATATACCACCATCAGGAAGAGCTTGATCTCAGACTAGCCCACATAAGTTTTCTGTACAGGTCTTCATTGTTGTTCAGTAGAGTGGAACCAATTTGTTACCAATAGAATTCATTGAATGGTAAGTTAGCTCCAGCAATCAGAGCAAGGCCAAGTCAGGCTTGTAGTGAAAGCCACATGTATTTTTCTTCTCTTGATTTATGGATGCCAGCTTATGTACATCTTTTTCTGTTCAGCTTTGTTGAGCTGCCATAATAATAATCAATGTAATGGAACGTCACACATCTTGAGAATTAGTTACTTTCTTCAGTGTTTTATATAGCTGTTTTCCAGTGCCTTACGCTCATGTATTTCAGGGAGGATAGAACATTTCTTGTGAAATTGGTGGCAGTGGTGGTCGTACTCTTCGGACTGAACTGGTTTATTATGCTTTCTCCATCATTGGACTTAAGAATTTTGTGGCATGCTGTCGACAGAATTTGGGGTAACCCTTTCCAAGATTGATTTCATTGACTCTTCACAATATGGGACTTATGTTTTTGCTGTTTTTTTTCTCTTGCAAGGTTGGTGTTGCATAGTACAACACCTTGTGCGACTGAGTAATGGGGAGTGAAGATTGAAAGAGAGAAATTTCTTTTTGCTTGGTGGTGGTACTGGTAACCTTCGAAATGTTCTAGCCTTTTATCTGCGAGTTGATCCCACGATGGACTGAAATTATAACATTTACTTTGGATGCTGATTGAAGACTTCTGCGAGTTTGTACCAAAACTAGCTGTGGAGTAGGCGTTTGTAGTACAAGATTGGCCGTTAGAGGTGAAACTTTAGCATGTTGATGTTACGCGAGTCAATGTATGCAAGTGTTCTGAATGGAGGTATGATGAACTGTATTGGTTAATGAGCGATTATATTTTGTCGAATCAAGTTTAACAGAAGAGTGTTATTTCTGAGAACTTCGGAAAGTTTTGGAGTTAGGAATTCTATGAAGATGCAGAAATTTTCAGTAAGATTATTCTAGTTTGTTAAGAAAGGTGCTGCAGGTTGAATTTTCCAATCAACTTAAATCTGAAGATAGAGGTGACTTCTTGAAACTGAACTTGA
>JAMKCH010027172.1:0-18587 GCA_023653785.1 Ophioderma brevispina
TATTTATAAGCTCAAGAGTTGTCCCATGGAGGTTCCAGCATTGTTTTTTCACTGTTCTTATTGATATATTATCACATTGTATCTGTTCCATTTGGTATATGTAAAATTTCTTTCTGGTCGCCTTGATGTATTGTTGGCTGAACTTGAACTTTATTCCCACAGACATTACATGCTTCCATAGAAATATTACATCCTGCTAGATGTAAACTAATAATGTTAATGAATCCATACATAATTGCAAATAATGGCAATAAATGTGGAGAACGAAAGATGCATTTATGGTCGAAAAATACTAGTAAACTGTTTTAAGGGGCTAAATGAGGCAGTTCGTCCGTTATCTCGGAGTTATGCTTAGAGAGCACATCTATTTGAAACAATATTGTTACAGGCCCCCAAGAATAGTTTATTTTCACTTTTATAGCTAAAGTGAGTTTAAGATAAGAAAAATTAGTACATAGAATGTTATAAATTAATATAGTAACATAATTAACATGTATAAATGTAAAGCTGGTCAGTGTGCATATCTGTGTGTGTTTAGAACATTGACATTATTTTATTCACACGTCAATCTTCCATATTCTATCTACAATAATGTCATACCATAACATAGCGACTTTAGTTTTTTTAAACCAAAGAACAATGATATACAGGATTGCAGTTACAATAATGAATACAATAACATCCAAGTTTTCAAATCTATAAAAAAAATTATATATATTAAGTTTAAAGGATTAGGCACGATAATGCTAGAGAAATCGAAAAGTGGAAATGCATTTTTTTAAACTTGTAAATCAGGAAAAAAGTGTGTAACAATTCCATATAACTGCTTTCATTTAGAAAACAAACCACCAAATATGAAATAAATGGAGTTTTGGAGGAAATTTTGTTTTATACCATCTCCCGCCAATATAAGACACGAACGGAGTTCTCAAAATCTACACAAACCGCATTGTGGTTTACCCATACATATAACAAATATCCATAATGTTTATGTTTGAGTTCAACTGTATTGATCCATGAGCACAATATCCCGCAGAAAATCGTGATATTCACCGAAGGCTTTTTCGATCTCAAGCCGGAATTTAGATACGCACGTATGGAAATTACAGAATCGGATAAAAGTACTGCTGTCCTTGTCTTTACTAACTGATTTCATGCCAACCACTTGCAGGTAATGTTTCGCATATCCATGGCAGTAACAAAAAAATAAAAATATAACTTGATGATTTTTGTCGGTGTTTCGGATTAGCAAATCCTGCTAATCCCTTTAAGATAACGGTCATTTAACCACAAACGATTATAGGAATCTAATAACTTGGTGAAATAATAATAATATGAGCATGGCGGAAGATTGTGTGAGAGAGAGGCCACTAAGATCAAATGAACTTTAAGATTGACCCCACCCAGAAAGTGGGACTTATTGTCGGCCATCAAAGGCGGGACAAAACAAGACAGCAGGACAAACAAGACAGGATATGACCGGTGTTACAGAAATTGATTGTCATTAATGTGGAATATCCAGGGATAAACCAAGGTTGGAGATGGGAAGTTAATGAGTGCTATAATCTGTAAGAGTGCCAGCAGATTAAGCCCATCCGAGTCGAACTGGCCTAATAAAAGTTAATAGGCCAGATGGTTGACGGCAACTACGGCACATGCAGGAAATTGATTGTTCGCTCATACCGGTTTTAAATTTGAACAGTATTATAGTAGAACAAAAGAACGATTTACATTTAGAAGTTCTAGAAAATGCTCAACTGAGTGGCTGCGGCTGGAAAAAAGTTTATCACTGACACCGTATAGATGGTGCTTTACTGGCATGTACGTCAGGAAGAGGGGCTGCGCTGTGTGCCATGGGTTGATGGACATATGGTTTCTAGAAACTTAAGGACTCATGATGTATTTAAGTTATTATTCTTCTTTATTCTGGAAAAACTCTTTCCAATTTATAGCCATCGGTTAATGGTTTCCAAAGAGGTCCAGATTTTACAAAATACAAATGAAATATAAAACAATATGATACATAAAATACATCTAAAATAAATGACAAAAAAGAGAAAATATATTTGAAGGAATGTACACAAAATAAATTTTAATCATAAAAACTCGACTCATGCTGATGTCAGAAGACAGGGCATCTTATATTGCAGCGCGTTGGTTCCACTGACAAGCAGCTCATATAATGAAACGTGCGCTTATCCAGCAGTAATATTCCATGATGGCACCATTAAGGTATTACTGCTGTGACTTTCTAGAACTCTTTCATGACTTGAGTGAGTAAAATTAAAGCAAGATGATATATAATCAGGCGCATTCTTAGCATTTAAAAATAACAATAAGAAGATGTGGTTCCATCTACATTCAGTTTATCCCAATTGATGCTGCCATCATTGTTAGTGGCAAAGTCCTGATGTTGATTGAGGATAACACGAGCAAATTTATTATTGCAGGTTTGACAGGTGATTATGGTGACTTAGCAGTTAAGTTCGACCATACAGGCCTACAATAGCACATGTGGAAAAAACCATGGGCTTCTGTAAAACTACTGTATTTTAAACGAAGAAAAGAAAAGAAAAAGGTAACTCTACGCAATTTACTCCTATACGTTTTGAAATAGTAGATGAACATATATTAACATGCTGACTCCATGACAGATGGGAATCAAATACAATGCCTAAAATTAACAACATCTCATATTAGTATTATCATAAGTAAGGAAGGTTTTGTAAATTTAGTTAGTGCTTGCGTATTCCAAACACCATAAGCTTTGGTTTCCTTAAATTAACAGTGAGATGATACACTTAAACCAATTTGCACTATGTCTAAGTTTCTTTCAGTTCAGTTCTAAATGTTAGTGGGTCAGATGAGCTTGTTAACAAGAGTTTGTCATCAGCATTACATGAGATAATTGGTACCCGTCTCTAATTGCTATATTTTAAAAGTTTTTAGCTCTTTATGGTCTTTCTTATCTTAATGTGCTTTATAAGAGTGTATGTGTGTTTCTGCTCCAAGCTAGTAAAATCTGCTCATAAACGCTTTCATCGTATAAATGCAAGAACGGAGTTATACATAAGGAAATGTACAATTGAAACGTAAGGATCTTCTTCAATTGAATTCTAAATAAATGGACGGTCAAAATCTGTACCAGTTCTTGTAACAAACATAAGGAATGTGATAAGGATTACAGCAACCTAAATGCTAATATGACTACGAATATTGATTTAGAAATATGATCATTGGTCTTTATCACTAAGATATAAGAAAATACACGACGAATCTAACGAAGAGTTTGTACTCGCAAACTACTTTAAAAAGTGAATATGTTATCCCTCTGAGTTTTAACGCTAAAGTGGTATCTAAAGAACGTCAGTTTTCGATTTGAATTTTAATATTAGAAGTTTGTCCAAGATTTTGAAAAATTAAAAGAATTGTCTTTAACATTACGCTCACAAATTAAAATTGGTGTTATGTGAAACCGCATCTCAAAGACAAACCTCATGATTTATTATAATACCTGGTATAATTTGAGTTATAACTCGGAACAGATCGAGATAAAGGTGGTGTTGTAGTATATCTTGAGAGTGTAAGTACAAGTTACGAAAAGACCTATGATGTGCAAATTTGTATTGATCGTGTTTTATCGAAATAGAAAGGATAGGTATAAAAAAAACCTGCTTGTAGGAACAGTGTATAGATCCCACACATCTATAGATGATTTTGTAAATGCCATTGATCCAGTTTTCATGACATTTGATAAAGAGAAAAATTGAGTATATAATGGAGGACTTCTTTAAACAAGATCTTTTAAAAGGCTGATACGGAAGTAGACCAAACACGGATTATCTGGATTTTGTTTTTAATATTCGTATATTCCAACAATTTATAGACCTACACGAATCCGGAAAGTAGTGCTACATAATGACAACTCTTGACAAATGATCCTGATGCTGTCGACTCCGCTATTCTTGTTACAGACATTAGCGATCATCTGCAAACCCATTCGTACAGTCAAATTCAATTCTAATTGAGACAAGACAAAAACAACATACTTACAAACAGAACTATAGTGGACGATATGTTGTAAATTTAAAAAAAGTTATCTACTGAAGATAAAAATAAAAAAAGTAAAAAAAAACTCTATGATTAATTTTAATTTATAAAAAACATTTTTAAATTGTATGATGAATGTATACCCTTAAAAAAACTTAAGCTAACAAAAGGAAAGTTCCTCAGTCTCCTGATCACCCAAAGGTCATCTTGCAGGGTGACATTAAAAAAATAAATTGTATCAACATACACGCAAGTCCAACTGAGGAGATTGGCTAAAAATTCAAAACATATCGGAATAAGTTAAACGATATACCTTCGCACTCTTAAACGTAGTGACTATAA
The DNA here is from genome assembly GCA_023653785.1 of Ophioderma brevispina. Classification (NCBI taxonomy): domain Eukaryota; kingdom Metazoa; phylum Echinodermata; class Ophiuroidea; order Amphilepidida; family Ophiodermatidae; genus Ophioderma; species Ophioderma brevispina. Next base: position 4,393 of record JAMKCH010027172.1, read on the forward strand.
GAAATTCAATCTTGCGTCACCATATGCCGCATACTTGGAATACTAACAATTAATGAAATCAGCGGGCGTGGGGAACGAAAGGAAAAAAGAGGGCATCAAAGTAAATTATAACTGTAAGCGGGCGAATGCAATAACTGACCAAAACCATTTCTTCACAACTCAACACAATTTTTTTGTAGATTGGCCAAAGCTTGCCTCGCAAATTGAACAGTCTGGAAAGGTATTTATGAATTTGAAAGAAACCAACCACCAAAAGTGCCTTCATGGCACCGGTCATTGAAGAAGAGGTTATAAAGTTGTTAATAAATTTGATGCCAAAAAGAGTGCTGGTATGATAACATTGCGAAATATGTAGTAAAACAGGTAATTCCGGAAAAGCTTACCCACTGACCATTGAGATTTAATTTATCAAACTCTCGGGACATGTACAAATGACCTCAAAAATTGCCAAAGTAGTGCCGATATTAAAAAAGGACCGATTCGGAGATGTTTTCAAATATCGTCCAGTTTCCTGTGTTGCCTTGTTTTCCAAAATCCTAGAAAGAAAGAAAGATTAGTTTTAACAGATTGATGTTTCTATCATTGATGAAAACAAAAATACTTAAGAAAGACAGTGTTGGTTTCCGTCCAAATTACTCAAATATATGGCAATTTTAGAATTAATTGACAAGGTATGTAATGCAGTTGGAAAATCATGAAACAAACATTGGAATATTTTCTAGATTATCAAAGGCTTTCGCCACCATTGACCATGGGACAGTTACTATAAACATTAGAACCATTACAGGCATTAGCAGGGGTTGTGTGAAGGGTTTAGAAGTTATCTGAACAATCGCAATCAATAGTTTCATATTCTCTCAACAAATTCGGACCTTAAAAATATAATATGCGGTGTTCAGCAGGGTTCAATACTTGGCCATTTACTTTTAGTCATTACGTTAATGATAATCAATACGTCTTCATACGAGACTTTATTTTATGTGATGACGACATACTATTTTGTCTTCTAATCCTGAACTTCATACTAGAATGGATCTAATAAATGAAGAATTATTAGAAGTAAGTAAACTGGTTAAAGCAACAAATTATCTGTTAACGCCAGCAAAACAAATTATATGATATTAGAACACCCCCAGGGACTTCGACGTATATTGATATACAAGAGGGTAAATGAAACTAATGATGAAACCAAACCATCTGGCAGGTGATAAAATGTTCAACTGATAGGATACTGTAAAACTAGAAGGGTACACCAAAAACTAAATTTTCGGTGTTCGTCTTGAAGAAACCGAACATGGAAAGTACCATATTGAGAAATATCCTAAGACATATCAAGCAAATAATAGGAGTGATTGAATACATTAAGACATTTTGTACCTTCAAAAATGTATACTCTATATTGTACCCTTATATTACCGTATAATCAACTATGATGTTTTGGTAGGGGTAATGCATCAAAGAATATATTAGATAAAATATTCTTTTTAAACTCCAAAAACCACGCGATGCGAACAATCTCCAATAGCCACTAGCGATCTCATTCAAGTCCCTCTTTTCTCGTTTTAATTGTATTAAATGTATTCGATACTTACAAACTTAATTGGGTTATGTATGTACAAACATAACAATGATATGTGAACCTACCCCAACTTTTGACAAATATTTTAAAAAATTGAGATACCAGACACAATACAAGGACCTGCTCACAATTATGTTGTGTAATGCAAAACAAGAGTTCTCCTCAAATATCAGTCCAGGCGTGCACCTAAGGCCCAGTCTTGTGGAACACCATTGAAAAAACGCTATTTACAATTCAAAATCCATAAACCATTCGCTGATCAATCAACCATAATATTTGTCACGCTATGATAATGAATTAACTACGAGGATGTTTTAAAATCTTTTGAGATCTCATTCTATCGATTCAGTGAATTTTGTTAACAATTCATCACAATTGTAATTTGGAGAATGTTCTTCTTCTGTGTTGGTTGTAAGTCAGATTGTTAGTTTTGAATAATGTATTCAATATGTAATTGTGTATTTTGTTAGCAGGGGGTAGTCATGTTCGGCCTTATTGGCCTTTACTAGCCTCCCCATTTAACATGTCTCGTTTGTTGTTTATTTTTGTATGTGGAGTGGAAATAAAATTTGATTGATTGATTTGAAACTACAAATATGTAAATTTTTAAAAAAAGAAAAAACCTAAAAAATTATAAACAAAAGGGGGGCAAGAAGATCCTTGTGGGATACTAATATTTATGTGCCTAAAAAGTCAGAAAAGGGTGGTTTATTTTAACAGCTGAGACCTAATATTTTAGATAGATTCAAACATTCGAAGTTGATTGCCAGTTATGCCATACGAACTAAGGTTTTTTAAGAAGGATTAATCACTAACAGTATCGAATGACCTTTTTAAAATCTAGAAAAAATGACAACTGTTACTGTACCATCATTTATATTATTTAACCAGTAAGTTGTAGTTATGATCGTCTTTGACCCAGTAGACGTTGTTCTGCAAGAAATTTGGGCAAGTAAAGTGTTGATTGAATCAATATTGTATTTGCATTTCTTTTCTTCATTGGCCATCTTGTGGTAACCAGCTCATCCTTTCTATGTAAAATGGTTGCGGGTTCAGTGATTGTAACAACTATTGGACTCTACATTTATAACTTTCAGGCATAGTAGCTTCCAATTGTGTCCGCTTCAGACATGAAAATGACTTTTTCACCGACGATGACCCTTAAAATGTGTACAACACTTACAATAATGTTAGCGAAAGAATCATTTGTGTAGTATCAGTGCCATGAATGGAAAAAAGAATCAGAGATGTTGCGCCTGTTCAACAATGTGTTCCTGCTGAGCATGAGTTTACAGACGAGCATGTGTTACGGCAAAAAAACCACAGTGACCCGGCATTTAGCAATCGCCACCTGCTCTTGATCCAACAAGACTACCTGGAAAACCAAAGTCACTCCTGAAGATTGCGATTGCCAACTTCCGTGGCCTCCGAAAGAAATCGGCAAACTTACTGGCGTTCTGGGCCGACGCCTTCCCTGATGTTTTGATAGGTAGCGAACCATGCTGTACGACAACATATGACTGTCTGAATCTTTCCGGGTGGATACCAGTAACCATGAATGATCGTAACAGTATGGAGGAGGAGTCTTCGAGCCATCGGAGACAACATCGCCAGAATTGAAAGACCTGACCTAGCCCCAGATGATGTGGAGCTGTTGTGGTGCCAAATTGTTCTCCACAACATTTAAGTATCTACATTGGCTCCTACTACAGATCACAGACTCATAAAACCGAACTGCCCGGTTCGGAGGATAGTCTGCAGTTGATTCACATGAATGTAAGTCTCCCTATATCAGACTAGGCGGTGATGTCAACTCCTGAACTCTGTGATGAAAGACCAGGTGCCCATGCGACTCCAAGAAAGCATCTGCGATAGCAGCGATCATTGTCTTGAAGCAATTGGTGGACTTTCCCTACGAGGAGACATCACACTAACAGAGAATATCCTGGACCTTTTGCTTCACAACGAGACGCATCCCTGCTGACACAATTGAACCTCACCAGGACTGGCTGATCACGATTTTGTTGTCGCCAATTTTGTCTGAAAGCAGCGCTGGCCCAGAAGCCCCCTCGGAGGTGTATAAGTGGGGAAAATTTGGATGAGACAAATTTAAGCGTCCAAGTTAGAAGAACTCGCAACCAACTTCATGAACAGCTCACCTGACGGAATAACAACTGAGGAAAATTGGCAGCTCCTGAAGGCTGGACTCCAAGATATTACAATAAAAACGTGGCCAACCAAACCGTCAGAGTACAAGCAATGCACCGTGGTTTACTCAAGGAGCATAAACAAAAAGTTAATTAGAAAGAAGGAAACGCTTATTACACCAAGGCAAATGAAGAAAGGCGGTGACCATTGGATAAATACCTGGAAGTCAATCGCAAAGTCAAGGAAAATTAGGAAAGGCCGAGGAAACCATGTTGCTGATATTGCAAATTCTGATGACCCCAAACTATCTGGGAAATATATTAAAAGCAAGAGGAAATAACGTGGAATCTCGAGCTACTGAATGTGATGTTTTACCAGTTCTGATGACACAACAAGCAGAACTTTGGCTAACAATTTGACATTGTTTTTAACAGAGACTCAGGAATTTCTACATCCATACTACCAAGTCCTTTTCCAACCATGCCTGATTTGTAGTTGAACAGGAAGGAGTCTTAAAGCTTTTAAAGAACATCGAAGTTAATAAAGCAGTTGGTCCGATGGCATACCAAATAAAGCACTCAAATTGGCTGCGGACGAGATAGCCCCAGTGATCACGTTATCTTTCAACAATCATAGACGATATTACTTGCCGGAGGACTGTAGGGATAGCAGACCTATAACACCAATCTTCAAGAAAGATCAAAAGCCGAGCCTCCAACTACCGGCCAGTGTCTTAAATAACAGTCCTTTGCAAGCACCTGGAGCATTAATCGACAGCCAAATGATTGTCACATTTTGATAGCCATGTAGTATTATCTGATTGCCAACAGTGCCTTTAGGAAGATGAATCCTGTGAAACTCAACTCATTACAACACTCCATGATTTGGCCACTAACCACAACAATCCAGCACCACTGACATAGCAGTACTGGCTTTAGTAAAGCGTTTTTTGAAATGTAGTACCCCATCAACATCTGTTACTGAAACTGGACTACTATGGCATCCGCACAAAACCTTGGACGGGTTATAAAGAGCCTTCCTCACCCAGCGTCAACAGAGGGTGGTGGTTAATGGAAAAAAAGCTGATTGGTATCCAGTAGTAACGGGGTGACGCAAGGTACAGTTTCAGGTCCACATGACTTCATCGCCTTGTATCAATGACATCTCCAGATATAACATCGTGTATCAGACGCTTTGGCAGATGACTGCATCATCTACAGGGATGTGCAAGAGAAAGAGACGAGCAAAAGATCCAAGAAGATCTGGATGGCTAATTACTGGCTGAGCTCTGGGGCATGACGTTTAACGCTGCTAATGTAAAGTTTTAGGCGTATCTCACGTACGCGTTCACCTGGAAAACCATCCTATGTTATGCTTGGTGAAACACTAGAGGAAGTCACCTCAACACCGTATCTGGATGCGGATATTCAAACAACCTGAAGTGGGATCTTCAAACTCCACATGCTGCTGGGAAAGCTACTAGAGCCTTAAATTTTTCTTTATGAGAAACTTGTTTTTCCAAACGTACCAAAAATATCAAGGAAAAGTTGTACACACGCTTGTTAAGCCTCACCCTACAGTATGCCTCATCCCCGCTCCAGAATAAAGAGAACAAGATTTACTAGAGAAAGTCCAAAGGAGAACGGCAAGATACGTAATCGGTGATTTCCAGAGGACATCTAGTGTTACAGCAAGGCTCAAAAGAACTCACTGGGAACGTGGAAGAAGCCGTATTAAAACAGAATTAGCACCCTACACGATCATTATACTCAACTGGCTATCGATGGGCAAAGTATTCAAAATAAACCCCAGCGGGAAAAGAATAGGCATGATAGACAGCTTGTCCTGCACGAGACCCTACTCAACCATTATGAAGGAATCATGTCTTCGCAGAGGCAGTGAATGTGGAATTCACTGCAACCGGATGAGCTACCCACCGGTTGACAACAATTCCTAGCGAAGTTTTAACTCAACGACGACAGTTAAACTGACACACCGCGACTTACGGCTACGACATTAAATTTTTTTGTTCGACAACCGGCATCACTCGATTCAACCTCTACGTTATACGCCCATACGATGTCCTTAGAGGAAGATTCAACGAGGGAACGAGGTAACAAGAAGAAGTTAGTTACGTGCTTTTGTTCAAAACTTTTGGCTCCTGCCACCAAATGTTGCGTTGTTTTGGACACACTGTACAAATGAACTCAAATATGACAAAGTGTGTTTGGCTAATAAAACTCATTTGAAATAGAGGCAGATCAACATACTACTAACACTTTCATGATTTCTGATAATTGTAATTCAGAAGATAAAGGCCATGTTTAAAACACACCGGACCCGTATTGGCGCGTGTTATAATGAACAGTGTAAAGATAATTGATTCACTCCAAGCTCCAGCGAGTTGTTTTTTTATTGTATAAATCCAGGTGATCGGATCCTAGCACATACTCTTACGCAATATTGTTATTCACATGTCCCACTACACAGTAGACACTTTAATATTGGTCTGTCTAAAACGTGTCCAATACTTTCAAAATGTGATTTGATCATGTTGATCATTGAATTAAAAAAAAAAAAAAAAAAAAAAAAAAATGCAAATTCCAAACATGTACCTATAGTATCATGTCTGATTTGTAATGATTTTATATACGTGGAAATATATTTGTGAGAAACATACAACATATATTTATATTGCGCTTATGTACATACGTTAGAGACGAGGCTGGACTAAGTTAAATGTAGAGTAACACTTTAATAATTATGAATGCCATTTCCTGTGTATTACCATCAACCAAAATGCAAAACATGCAAAAACTGTACCTTTAAATGTTGTAAAGGTTTATGTGTCCATACAAAATGTAGGCACGACAAATGAGTTGTTAAAATTTTAACAACTTTCTCACACTGAAAAAGATGTTAATCTACTCTGGAGGTGGTTTGGAATGGACATAGTACTAACAATACAGCAGTTTGGTTCCCAGCGCTAGGCCCCACCTGCCGTGCGATTTCAGGATTGCACCAGAGTTACTGCTGTAGAGCAAGAGTTGCTGCTGTAGGACGAAAGGATTTCGCTGAGTATCCACGACCACCAAGTCCAGCTAGTATTATTGCTTGTGAAAGTTTTACTGCGATATTTGAAAGCCTGCCACTGCTCTGTATGGTTTGTTCAGAGTCAAGAGAAAGGGCTTTCTAGGAGTCAATTGTCTCTCCAGGGAAGTGCGATCAATATACGCTTTTCAATCAATCAATCAATCAATCAATTTATTTCCATATATCAAAAACATCAAGATACAACATGAAAAATACAAGAAGCACAATAAGTACAAGATATGAGGAAAATGACCGAAGGCCATAAAGGCAGATATGGTCATCACCTAAAAACATATAGCATGATGTTAACTATAATGAAAAAAAAACAAACAAAAATGAACCAAAAATACAAAGACAAACTTATACACGATTAACGAACCAAGTAAACAACAATACTCCAAAGCAAAATGTAATCATTTTGAAGCGATCAGATGCGATTTGTAACCAGATCTAAATTTTCTAGCTGATTTAGACGTTTTAAGTTTCTACTGAGCGTATTCCTAGGCGGAATTGTTTGATCAGAAAACGCTTTTTTAGTTTTGATAAGACTGTAATCATCCAAGTTTCTAGTGTTGTAGTCATGAAATTCACTTTGCGTTTTGAATTACTCATCAAAGCGTGAGGCAATTGCTTGGTAAAATTGCCTGTACATAAATATTCCCAATTCAAAGCTTGTAAGGTGTCGTACACATTGAGTATACCATACCGAGAAAACAAAGGTGCAGAATGACTACGGTAATGACCATTTGATATAATTCTTAGTGCCCACTACCAGTCATTAACGCGGGTGGTATAGAACTTCAATAATTCATAACCCCTTACGATGTTCATTCTGATGCCAAAACAACTGATAGGCATGTGTGCCTGGCAGAAGGAAACCATTTCACACCCCAAGTACTACTGCTTGTTCACCCCGTTCACTAAATAACACTGCTTTTGGTGGTAAGTCCGAATGTCGGGCCATGATTGCAAGGGCAAGTAACACAATTGCCTTTAGGCAAAGTCTTTTAACCTCGTTGCCTTTGTCCACCCCATTGTTCAAAAAGCGACATGAAGGAGACTATTGCCGTACCGAAGATCTAGTCATAGGAGCTGATTGTTACCAGATTTCACAAGTCCTGTAATAAGCCGTCGAATCTCCGGGCATTCAGTTGGATTATTCGTTTGTAGTCCCCTAGCCAAGTACAGGTGTTTAATGCTGTCAATAGACAACGCGGAATATTTTGTGGATAAACCTACGTTAGATTGAGACGAGGCTGGACTAGTTTTTTTTTTTTTTTTATACATTTATATACTGCCATGTCCTGTTTATTGGCCATCAACCACCACTTTGAATAATACTATCTAATACCCCAATACAATAAAAGCGTAAACCCACAAACGACCTCGGATGACCTGAACGGGTCAGGTCATCCTCAACCAAGGTAACAGGCTCGTCCAGCCTTATCATAAGTTTCTTTGTGAGAAACAACGTTAGAGACGAGGCGGCTAAGTTATACATTTAATATGAAATGCCATGTCCGGTGTATTGCCATCAACCACCACTTTGAATAATACATCTATACCCCAATACAATAAGACGTAAACACACAAGACGACCTCGGATGACCTGAACGGGTCAGGTCATCCTCAACCAAGGTAGGTGGGTAACAGGCTGTCAGCTCGTCATAACTAATATTTGTGAGAAAAGACGTTAGGAGACGAGGTGAACTAAGTTACATGTAGATTTAAAACACATGTAATATGAAATGCCATCGTGGGAGGATTTAAATGTGCCAAATTGTACCAAACAAGGCACTTCAAAACTTTCCCATCATGCGAGGTTTTTTGGTAAAAATCTGATAGGGCACACAAGAACTCGGCCAAGATACTGTATAAAACTGGAGGAAATGTATCCCGGTTGTTGTAAAAGAACTGAGTGTCCTAACCTATCAAAATTGTCCGGTAGGCACAGCAGGTTTCAGAGTAATGGGAGTCTTACGGATAACGCCCAGTCTCTGAAACCCGCTGTCTGTCCTACGGACACCCAGTCTGAAACCTACTGTCCGCCGGACCTCCGCTTTATAATGTGCCGTCGTCGGACACTCGCTCTCTATACCCGTTGTCCGTGGGACCATCGGTCTTTGTACCCTACTGTCTGTAGGACACACTCACGCCCACCTGATGTCCTATGGACACTCATATATGATATAAAGCTGTCTGTGTCCGATACAGACTATTGCTGACGATATTGATGAAGTTATACTGTATCTGAAACAAAGTAATGTATAGGACTAGAACGCTCTATTTTGGGGGACACTCCGATTTCATACAGCTATCACGAAATGAGCGTCCCCAGGTCCTAGGACTCTGTATTACTGTGACCTGAAGTCCTATGCCCATAATAATTTAAAATATAAAATAGAAAACACTACCGACGACGGCATTTAGTAAATTTAAACTACAGGCCGATTCGAGCAGTCCGGTGTGGTACAGCGGTTAAGACCTTCAAATACAAAAGTAAGTATAGGTGTGGACAGATAGATTAAGCGTGTATTTGTGATTTATGGGTATGTTAAGCACGGGTGCGAGTCCATATATGGCGCTACTTTCACTTCAGTGTGCGGTTGGACAAATTTAGTGTGAGGAATTTTGATTTTTTGCCAGTTTTATGGTTATGTATTTGTTCTGTGATTTTTCGAATTAGATAATTATACTTTATTTAAGTGTCATTATGAAAATTAAGCATTTGAACATGGCTATCAAAAATAAGATTTCTTTGGGACCAAGTGACAAAGGAGTCCTTGATGATTAATTTGAGAACACTGGATTCAAAACATTGTTTTCGAAGTCTTTTGGAGGTTTCTAAAATTCGAAAATTAAATGGCCATCATACAAAAATATGAAACGATCTGGATGACATATTCTCATGCAAATATTTCTTCTTTTTTTAATGGATGCCATTTTTACCCTGGCCTGAAAAAGCAGAGGAGGATTTTCGATGCGCGAATGTCGCATGGTTTTTAAGTTCCCTTCGAACAGTTTTAAGTCGATTTCAAGCCAGACTTGGGTTTGGATATTGTGACTGTGAGTAATTAAAGGTTGTTTAACGACAACTCAACAATTGTGTTATATGGTCATTACATTTGTCATAACATTAAATATAAAAAACAACGCAATATTAAAAATTCATTCAATTCAAATCCAATTAACAATTACAAAAGGATACACATCTTACAGTGATGAACCACAGAGCATCATATCATTGTATAAAAAAAGCATTTTAACCAAACTAATTGCAAAAGATAACTTTATGAAAAAAAACCTTGCTCAATTAAAAACAAATTCAAAAAAGTTATACTGATAAATTTAAACTATACACATATAGGACTGAGACAAAGGTCACACTCATCATGGTACCACCAGCAAAACTTCAGTCAACTTCAAATAAGATAATTGACAATCACATCATCAGAACATGCAAAACATGAGACTCCCCTTTACAGACCAAATAGATTGTCCCATACATGTACATTTTCTAAAATGGCTCCAATACACTGGGGCATTATTGCCCAAACGGATAGAATTTTTTTAAATTAATTCAACAAATATATACAGTAGATTTTTTTTAGAAACCCTTAATAATGCTAATATTTAAATTAAAAAAAAAAAAAAAAAAAATAGGTGGTCTTACATATGTACAATGTAATTGATAAATTGTTTGTTTTTTCATGTTAATTGTTTTTTAAGTACATGTATAACTTAAACGAGTAATACAAGAAATCTAACAATACAAAATAACCCCAAAACAGTTAAATCTTCCAAATTTATAATCTAATCCGAACTTTAAATACAAACCGTCTGTTCAAATAACAGACGAGTGGCCCCTTTTAGTCGCCTTTTACGACACATGCAGGGGCACACATCGGGCCAATTCTTAACCCCGACCGAACCCGCAGGGGCCCCATTAGTCGCCTTTTACGACATGCAGGGGAACAAATCGCGAGCCAATTCTAAACCCCGAACCCGCAGGGGGTGACTTTTGGGTTTGAGGGCAGTAGTGGCATTTCTTCAATTGTGAGATGATGTCAAAGTCATAGATCAAGGTCAAAGGTCCTTCAATCTGAGGTCAATCGATGTGTATGTGTGTGTGGTTGTGTGTGTTTCCAGTTTCGTTAGGTTTTTCGTTTTTACGTCTCCTTCGAAAAGTTTAAGTCCGATTCACTCAGAATTGGGGTTAAGGTGCAATAGGGATTTCTTCAATGTGGATGATTGTCAAAGGTCAACTGAGGTCACATTCCAGAATGCAATCTTGCCAGGGGGAGGACGACGAAAGTTTACTTGCAGTATTTAAAAAAAATGTGGAGTGCAAACACTCACAATTGAGTAAAACTCCGCGATTGTTTTGAGTTTAAACTTTTTAAAGTTAATTCAACACCTGCAAATTATTCTAAACCCCTTGTGTGCCACACAAATATGCATATTTTGAATTATTGGTACCGCGCAGTGTTAGTTTTTAATTTTGCAGGTCAAAAAATTGCCAGGTTTTGTAACAGTTTGCCACTTTGGCACGAATTAAAGCAAATATGCCCTTTCAATATTGTTTATTGGTCGCCATTAGGTTTTAATTTTGGGAAAGTCAGGTCAGGCTGCTCTGAAGTTTTTTGATTAAGTTTTTCATTTTCAAGTGCTTTTTGACATCATAAGGAATAGATTTCAAATTGGTTTGAAATCCCAATGTCATTTCTCTGGCGTTGTGTCCTTTGGTTTTCAAAAAATGCCCCGTCAAAATCCTAGAGCGAAAAAAATTATAAAATGAAATTTCCTAATAGCTTGCACATTTGAGGTAATTAATATTTAAAAAATTTGCAAGATGATAAGCAGTCTCCTAAGGCGTTGTCCCACACCTTTGAAACAAACAAAAATAGTGAAAGAGCTCTCAACACAGGATCGAGGCAAAAACGGCCCTTCGTGTTCCTGATGTTACTTTGTACCAATGTGATTGGGCCATTTTAATTTTTCATTTTCATGCACTTAAAGGTGAAAAGAGAGATTTTGAGGCCACCCAAAATTGTTCATAATAATAATTTCCAATAGATTGACACTCAAGATTTAATTCCTCATTGTAGTTGGATTCCGACATTTGGCAGGTAAAGTCCATTTGTCCCTATTTCATGGAACAACAGTGGCATTCAATAGGCCTATGCCTGTCATGCGTATCTGTGCTTAACGGCATAGGACATGAGGAAAGAAAACTAACGTCGTGCGAGAAAAAGTGTTAAGGAATTTTCTTGGTAGAGCTTAATGTAGAATATTTATCATCAATCAATAACACTGTGAATTTTAATATGATAGAACATCAGAAAAATCCGAAAATGGGTTAATTATAAAGAGTGGTATTGGTAGAGTATAATGCTAACTCTATGGCAAAAAATCACCAGTGATTTGCTGGGCAGATTCAAGAGGGCGCCCATGGACAAACGGTTTAGACCTATCTCTTCCGTTGAATAGAAGTGACAACCAAGATACTCTTATTTTCTATAACGGTGGTGTAATTTGGTTGACTTACGGTGCTGAAAAGGATCCGAAAGACCATTTCTAACAAGCTTCCAACATGTGAAAAACAGGCCTACTCGCATGTTCATGCCCACAGTGGTTTGGTAATAATCGCTCATCCCTAGCAGTCATTTAGCAGTGATTTGATGGTGCCCTGTGAAGTAGGAGATCATTTACATACATCAAACTTATGAATGATTCATGTCACAATGATTTGGTTGGGTGGGCAAAGTCGAGGCCCGTTACAGTGGACACTAACTTCACTAGAAGGTCTTAAAAGAGTGGGGAAAAAGGTGATTTGATTGCTTATATTTATATAAAAATATGCTGAATTTTCGTATTTGCTCCTACGAAATTAGAAATAACCCACAATGTTTTACCAAAGAAACATTGCTCAGTTTAATCCTTTCAGATGGTGATATTTTTGATGGAAGCTTTACTCGGGCAAAAAATCAGTGCTTTCGATTTTTTATGTACACAGATCGGGATATGTGAAATCTCTCGTTGCACCTTTATTTATTTATTCATATGGAAATAAACCTTTGTGTTATATTTCAAAAAGTCCGCTTTTTTGAACAATGGGGACTTTTTCAAAATACCTGTCCAAACTGTCAAAAACAACATATATAAGTAATATCTATTATACTAAAAATGACCCCAATCGGCCTGTTTGCGAGTCTGTCTGTACGGCTCTGCGTTTCGTTATGCTTGACATACGGGGGCTGAATTTACCATGAAGGTTAAGAGGACTACCGACGTTTGTTTGCCGAGTTTCAGAGTGACCCAAAAAGTCCATAGGCACTTCGAGGTCAATTTACGTAGAAAAAATGCACTATGACCACCACATTTGGTCAAAAGGACGGAAAGCTGACCTGAGAACAGAACAAATCTGAGGCAAAGGTCACATACATGGATCAAAGGTCACAAACAGGGGGGAAAATTGCACTCGTTTTTATATGATCATTGAACAAAGTACACAATTCTTCGTTATAGACTATCAGAATATCATGTCAAACCAAGTTCACAAAGTAGCTCTCAAAGAAGTTCTCAAATTTACAATTTTGCACAAAGATAATGGTGTAAAATCATAATAAGCAAGCAATTTCCGAATTTTTGTTGTGGAATAAGGTGTGTTTGTCCATCGGACACTAAGGTGTAAGTCTGAGAGTCCGACGGCGAACACTAAGTTCAACGTTTGTTCATTATCCTAGGACTCCGGGTTTTAAAATGGAGAGAGTCCCATAGGCTGTGGTGAGAAGTTTGTGTGTCCGTGGGACACGGAGGTTTAAATCTGAGGGACCGACGGACACTAAGTTCACGTTTCATTGTCCTATAGGACTCCTGGTTTTAAAATGGAGAGTCCCAAGGAATCGGTAATAAAAAAGTGGTTTTTATCCGTTCGGACACCTAAGGTTAAGTCTGAGAGTCCGACGGACACTAAGTTCAACGTTTCATTGTCCTAGGACGCCGGTTTTTAAAATGGAGCGTCCCATAGGACTGTGTGTAATAAGTGTTTTTGTCCGTCGGTACACTAAGTTTTTTAATCTTGAGAGCCCGACGGACACTAAGTTCAACGTTTCATAATCAATCATTGGTCCTACTAGACCCCTGGATTTTAAAAATGGAGCGTCCCATAGGACGTGTCCTTGTAAACTGTTTTTTGTCCGTCCCGGACACTAATGTTTAAGTGTGAGAGTCCGTTGGACACCAAAATTTAATACTAAGAGTCCGCGGAACACCAAGGTTTAATATGAAGTCCAACCAATCATAATAATAATAACACTAAACACAACCATAGGGGGAAATTGAATTATTCACTATGTTATAAATGAGCTCGTAT
>JAMKCH010027173.1:0-76917 GCA_023653785.1 Ophioderma brevispina
AATTGGGGGACGGGACCCGGCCATACACCTTCCACCCCCTTTACGACCTCCACTCCCACCACCTTTCACCCTCACCACCCACCTCTCTCTTCCTTCCTTTTCACCCTCTTTCCCCCTTTCTTGCTCTTATATACATTCATCAAACCTTTTGGAACAACTTGAAATTTGCATTATTTATAACAGTGGTTATGGAAAATGGGACGTTTTGTTTCCATGCAGACTTTATGACGTAATTTTGATACCTGACTACCCATGTTTGGGTGTTGCTAAAGATTAAAATGCCTAAATCCATAATACAGAGTGTCCCAAAATAAATGAACAAGTTACGCGCATCTGCTCTGCCAGTTACACCCACACCCTTTTAACATGGGGAAATCCATGCATCAATCAACTGGTTCTGGAGGATTGCCCTCTATTTGGCAAGAGAAACTATTATTCGCACTCCCTCGCCCTGTAAAATGTAGCTCAAAGTTTCAGCTTCATTGGTATCTTCAAAAATTGACTCTGGGTATGGAATTATGGCTTTTACAATTTAAGATACAGTTTAAATTTTCCAAGTTTGTAAGGATTTCAATTGGGGTCAATGCCAGTTCAAGAAAGTTTCGGGGACTTGTTGCAGTATCTGTCAATACTTCATTTGTGTTCAATGCTTTTCCAGCCCCTTGGTCTGGATACATTTCTTCAGTTTCCCCTCTTATAATGATATATTACACTTGGTCCATGGGTGAGAGGAAAGTATGGCCATTTCAAATAAAAAATTAGAGTGTTTTCTCGTCCGGTGCACTACAGTCCAGGAATGACTCTGAAACCCAGACCTCCATATTGTGCTAGCGGGGTGGTAAAAACACTGTGGCATGAAGGAAATACTTCAATGATGCTATTAGCTGGTATTTTGGTATTGTCATTGTGGTCAGTCAAAATTATTATTATTAATATCCAAATAAATTTATATTTAATCCATTACATTACATGAATTCATTACATTTTAATTGTCTATAGGCCAATATTTACACGTGGCGTTTAGACATGCTTATGTTTTTTATGGAATAATAAAACTATTATGAACTCCTCAAAAATGATAGGCCTAACATATATAAAAATCTATAGACAACATTTATGCATAATTATTTTAAAAAGATTATGTCAAAGTGTGTTTGCGGAATAGTTTTAACAAGGTCTAGTTGAGTAATAATATTTTAAGAAGGGTCGAGTTTGGTTTTCAACGTTTTACCTACAAAAATAGTTTAACTTTTTTGTTAACATTTCTTGATTAAACCAAAAGTACCTGGATAAAATTACTTTAAAAATATTCACTTTGGTTAAAATATCCAATCCATTTGTGTGCTAAATGGAAAAAGTAAATTTAATTCCCAAATGATGATAAGCCAGAGTGTTTACTAGAGGGTCTGATAATTTGAGCATTTAACTGGAATTATTCTACTACACTGATATAAATATGTAATATGTACACTAATGCACAAATTCCTCCTTAATATAAAATAAAGAGAACTCATTCTTTATATACTTGAAAGAATTGTTTTCCAGTATCGATTGATTGTATATAGTCACATTCATGTACATGAACCCCTGGATCTCAATGGAAGAGCCCAAAACGTCACTGTGAAACACCCCCACGTAACCCTGAGCGTGGTAGAGGTCATCCACTGACTGGCAAAAGTGTGCAGTATTTTCTGGCGTGTTATAGGCTGAAAATGGTCATATGAATACAATTCTTGGCAGTTGATGCGATAATTTCAAAATTACTGAGAATTATTCAAATTTTAATAACAGATTTGAAGAGAACTAAGTTTCGTACATTCTGTCCAATGTTTGTCCGATACGGTTCACTAGTTTTGAAAACAAAGGTTATTATGTACCCGCTGTCAAAATTATCCCATTCCACACGTTTGCCTTAGAGCGTTGATGAGCCGGTTTACCTTGAAAAGTTGAATAAATGTGTAACTACAAACAATCTCCTGGTACTAATCCTGTCTTTTGTTTTTAAAAATAAATTACTAAAATATTTGTAATTTTAGGTCTTTTATCCACGCCACGCGTTTTATCGTCTGTTTGCTGTATTTTCCTCTACTCATCTTTAGAATAGTAAACTTGCCAACTAAAGTTTTATCTGTGTAGGGGGTCTTACAAATTCGCTTGAATATTGCAAATGCAGTGAAGAGATTAATAACAAATGAATGGAAATGGTATGAATGAATGAATGCTAAAGACTTCCTAGTTATAATGTGGACCATTTAATAGAAACAACAAACACCAAATATCCACTGAATGAAAATCAAACTGGTTACATCCAAAAGTATAAACACAATGTGAGATGTCATTGTGAACAGATATAAACATTCCCTTTATTTGTCAAAGATAGGGTGTCTTTAAAAGTTTAATATTAGATTACAAGATTATATGATTAAGTGAACCAAACAAATTGGTAAAAGGATAAAAAAGAGAAGAAGAGAATAAAACCCAGTGCCTACGTACTTTAAGCGTGCTTGATTGTTTATGATTGTGTATTCATCAAAATTGGAACGGCCCTTAAATTGTGTTTGTTGTTTTGTACTTACGTAATCGCCTTTGTTCTAAAATCAGTGAATCAAATCAGCTGAAATTTGAACAGTATGTGAAGAAAAAGACCAGGGCCTTAAAAATATCTGCAAAATTTCAACATTTCAAACTATTTTGAAAATATGCCTACCCATTTCCATTTAGTTGGTATTTAATCCCTCCACTACAATTTGCAATATTCACGCGGATTTTTCAGAAGGACAACACTGGAATGAAAACAATTAAGTTTGGCTAAGTCGCTTAAGTTACTTTCTAAATATGAGTAGACGAAAATTTTAATGTTTACAGACGATAAACGGCCATGGGATAACAATAAGGGGCAAATATGTTAGTAATTTAGTTTCAAAAACAAAGGCAGGAGGAGCACTAGGAGATTTTGTTGTTGAAAGAACATAATATTCAACTTCAAGGCGAACCTACTTTTACTGATCTAAGGCAAACTACGAATGGGGGGTTAATTGGTATAAATTTGACAAGCGGGAATAATAGCCATTGGTTTCAAAACTCAGTGAACCGTATCAGATTACAACATTTGGACAGAATATACGAAACTTCTTAGCATTCCGAATCTGTTATTAATTAGAATAATTCTCAGTATTCTAAATTATAGCAACAACTGTGAGGATTACGTTATTTTGGACCACTCTATATACCCCTTTTGGGGCTTATTTTGCATTTAAAAAGAGTGCAAAAATATCAATTACATTAATATTTTGGCCCAAGAATTTGTAGGGTTGTAGTGGTAACCCACCCAGTAGAGGCGGGTTACGGGTGTAGTGTATTAAGGAATACTTCATTTCCTACATATGGATATTTTCTCAGAATTTATTACACTGTTATACTAAAGCAGTTCCTTCGAATCTGCCACTGTGCAGGGAAATTGTATGATAACATATTTTGCCTCATTGTATCTGTTACGTGACTCTAGACTGACTGTTGAGCAGTACTGTGAGAACATGATTTCAAAGGAGGGGTATTTTCATAAGGATTGAATAAGTTACTGATGTACACAAAACTTTTCCAGTAGCAGGCACTAATCTTTTTTTCTTATGAGAAGGCATTTCATTTCCGTTCTTTCTGTGGAACACCCTTGGCAATATTGTCAATGGAAGATGGCAAATGAGCCAATTTGCAAAGCCAACGAGTTAGTCTATCCACATTTGTAACAAAATCTGTAGAATAAAGGACTGTATTATTAGTGTTTTCACGAAGGGATACACATGTTGGTTTTGGGGAATTAACCCACCACAAGCTGATGGTACTGGTACTCTGTAAATATGAATAGGGTTAATGAAACAACGTGCAGAATGTCAACCTTTTCAGAGATGGGAAATTTGATAAAAACTTAGCATTACATTGACATGTTATTTCAAAACTTTTTATATACTGATAGCACGATAAACTTACCTAAAAAGAGAAAGGGAAGCTTGACATGCATGCATGCAGGATCGAATAAAACGTAGTTTTAGTTATGTCAGCGTGCGTAGCACAGCGGACTATTGTGCTCCTACGCTTTTCTTTCTTTACTTTCCTTCTTCTTTCTTTTTTCTTCCAAATGCTCCTTAAAATGTTTTCTTTTAACCCAAACGCTTGGGCGATTTAACCAAACGTTGTTCTGAAGAACCTGGACCAAGAGTCAGATAGGGTATACACAGCTTTGGACAAAGTTTCATGTGTTGACGATTATTAAAGGGACATTATTTGAAAATCAATCTTTACATTCCTTCTTCTGCCATTAAATCAAGTGCTATGGTCACATTTCATTCAGAAGAACCATTACCCAGGCCGAGATAGGGTGTACACAGATTGGGGTGGAAGGCAATGTAGGCCGATTAAAAGGGGCATTCTTTTGAAAAGCTATGTGAATTCCTTCTTCTAACACCAAATCAATGGATCATGAAACACACAATTTCAGCAAAAGAACCATAATCCAAGGGCCCAATCGGGTGTACACAGGATTGAGTGAAAGACAGTGTAGGCCGATTAAAGGGGGCATTCTTTGAAAATCTATAAATTTCTTTTTAAATATATGCATATGCAAAATCATGACAATATGATCACCAAAGTTGGTATGAAGAACCACACTGACCCAAGATCCATTAAGGGTGTAATTTGTAAACGCATTGGGTAAAGGTCATGTAGGCGATTAAATATTTAAAGGGCATCATTGCTCATCAAATCCTATTTTAAATTGCTGCTTTGGTCAAATTAAATGCTATGATCACTTAAATTAGAATAACCTCTGATCAAGCAAGAACCATATAGAGTGACCCGATTGGGGTGAAAGACAATGTTGGTGATTAAAGGGTATTCTGTGAAAATTAAGAAATTCCTTCAGTCCTCAAATCTAGTGCTATGATCACCATGTTTTGGTCATAAAAACATAACAACTGAACATTCCTATATGGGGTATGCACAGATTAATCAAATGCAACATACCTGATTAAAGGGGCATTCTTTGAAAATCCGTAAATTACAAACATCTTCTGCCTTACTTACTCAAAGTAACCCTCCACACAAATTAACAGGTTCACTATGTGTGGTCAAAGATCATAGACATTGCATGCTGACATTAGTGCTTCTTTCATAACACATTAGCCCTAGTTTATGTCTGTAACAAAAAATTGATATTTCGTTAAATTGGCGTTCAGTTTTTGGTTTAGTCGTCTTCACCAGGAAAATGGAATTTGATTTAAATTGAATACACAACCGTCATAATTTTCGAGGGAGGTGAGATAGGAAAAAATAAGGTTGTGTTAATCTTGATCTCACAAAGAGCGGGCGTGTATTTTTATAGAAACGCATGGGGTTAATGTAACAATTGTTAAGTTCATATGAACAATAGATCCCATCTTCAGTAAAAAATTCGCTCGTTTCCAAATGGTTTATTTGCAGCCTTTGCCGTACAATCTTTTTGTGTTATCATCCTTCATCCCCGCCATCATTTTTCCAGGGAAACTTCCCCCTCCCTGCAAACCCCAGGATCATTGATCCTTTCACTTCGGAGATAGATTTTTAACTATGGTGCAATTCATTCTGGGTACGCTAATGATATTGCTGATATCAAGCCTACCTTTGTGCACATGCCATGAGTGCAATGATTTCCTAACAATCTATTAAATTTGTCTTGCTTATGAGTATAAAAATGGGCCCACTATCACATGTCAGTGGCATATCCTACTCACAACCAGTGTGATTCACGTCCATTAATTCCCCTACTTTTTACTAATTATTTGCCTATCAAATAATATTAACCTTTTCTGAGTAGCTATTAAGTCTAAGCTTAGTTTATTCAAGCCACATTAATATACCTCCAAGAACTAGAAATGTAATCATAGCATGCTTCACTTGGGGGGGGGGGTTTAAAATTTTCCAATGTGACATAGGGGATCCTGTGATTTTACAAGTCTCAGCAAACAGGATTAATATACTTTACCATCTTTACTCGAAAAATGTTCATTCCTCAAACAACCTCCCTCATAAACAACGAGCCGTCCTTAAATGTATTTCACTTTCCAAGTTAATAATCCTTGCAGTGATCCCTGAATTCTATTTCCTGCATCACAAGGCTAACATAATTTTATGCTTGCCTTTAGACCATATGCATGTGCATAACAGTTACTCAGTCACCCTGGCAACAATTACAATTGTCAACCATTACTACACCCATACTACTATCACCACTTTACATCAACAAAATTAAACATGAACATGTGCATTTTTATTTATTTTCCATCAATACTGTAACCTTTTTTGTGTAGTAGCTATATGGAAGAAATGGAAAATAATTATATAAACAAGTAAAATTGAAAGTAATCATTTGTCGTTATTTTGTGTTGCTTTATTGTTGTCTTTATCTGTTGTGTCTTTGAACACAATTCGTTAAATGAAAATAATTGAAAACATGCACATCTACACTAGAACTTGACATCAATGTGAGCCTCGGCCATATATTGGAAAGAGTGATGTTCCGGCAGGTAACTTATTTAAAATGGTATTTTTCCACCTTTTTCATGGCATTTTTTTTGTTCTAATTGGTACACTGCAATTTTTCCCTCTCACAATATAGGAGTATTTTCAAGAATATAAACTCCATGCAAGAGTGAATGTCCAAATGTATGTGGAAGTTGACATCGTCAAAAATTAGCACTGTTAAATAATTTGCTCATACAAAATGAATTAAAAGAAACCTCTTTTCAATTTGGAATAACAAAGTAACAAATATCAGAATTATGTTAGTCCTCCTCCCATAATTAGGGTATCTATTTAAGCATATCCAAATAGGTGTCCCATCTTCCATCTACCACTTCATCCCTGTCCCTCCAAAATTTTGCAAAATATTGAAAGAAAGTAACCAATATTTGACCAACAGCAATTGCCCCATGTAGAAATGAGTTGGTTCATTTTTTACTGCTTTAGTAAGTGGCTCTATTATAACAGTCAGTTCACCACTTCCACATGCCATGCCAATTAGGTTGTAAATAGATATAAGAAATGAGTGTGGGGAAGGGGATACACACACCCACAATTGTCACCAATAAACCATCCTAGCCGCATGTCCAGATTTACAAAAAACATAACATTTAGTAATTACAACAACTATCTGATAGAAACCTTGTTGCAATAACAACCATTCAGGAATTGAATTTACGGATTCAAAAAAACGTTTTTTATGACTGTGAATACTGGATATGGCCAAACTGGCACAAATGCTCTGACACACAACACACACCACACACCACAAGTGTGCACTCATCTATACTTCTGAGGACACAAAGGAACCGCATCCTCGGTCGTAAGGCTAAAGGGTCAAGGCAACATGGATAAAGTGCATTTATACTTTTGAGTACTAAAAAAACCTTCCAACGACTATTGTTCAAAGACATTTTTTTCTGTTAGGGTCCTCGGAAAATTGGTGAGATACAACATTCGGAATCATACCAAAATGCTGAGAACGGGGAAAATTTTCCATCGCACATGCACAGATTTAACAGACTGTAGGTTGCACCAGCAACTACAACCGGGAGCAATTGAACCATGTAACAAATGATCCTAATTCATATTTACGGTCTGCAATGGACTGCATGCACCCTTTGGGGATCACTGATAACAGCATAGACGTGCTCCCAACGTCTCTCTATACCGTTTATGCTATACTTACTGATACAAGACCACTCACAAACAACAACACCACATATCATATCGGAGACAAATAGGTATATTTGTCCACCATACCCATCAAACAATTAACTGTCTTTAAACAACTGTTTAACTGTACCATTGTGTAAACAGTCTCACCTGAAAATCTCCCAACATCAATGTTGACCCAAAGCATTTGCGTTCAAATTTGACAAATATTTCCGTGTCGTCTCAAACATGGTTTTTCAGCATGTGATTGGCCCCATTATCTGATATTATTAATCGCATCAAGAGGAAGTTGAATTTCATTAGGTTAAAAATCCATCAGGTTTCAAACGTTAAAAACAAACCCTCTTTCCCTAGTAAGGGCATCTGCAGGTAGCCTAACATCTTGGAAAAAAAGTTAGCAGCATCCTGAATGGTGAAAGAAGAGAAAAATACCATATGGACAAAACTACAAACAAAAAAATCTGATCTTTGCAAGGTCCCTTTC
Organism: Ophioderma brevispina; assembly: GCA_023653785.1. Taxonomy (NCBI): domain Eukaryota; kingdom Metazoa; phylum Echinodermata; class Ophiuroidea; order Amphilepidida; family Ophiodermatidae; genus Ophioderma; species Ophioderma brevispina. The sequence goes on from JAMKCH010027173.1 coordinate 8,210, forward strand.
TATGTACAACATTTGCCAAAACTATGTTTTAGTCCATGACTACCAACTATTATAGCTAGCTACTGCTGCCAAATGTTTTTTGCACACACTTCAGTTACTCTATTTTTCTTAAACACTTGTGAAGCTTCTTGCAATTTCATAGTTTACTAAGGCTGGGTTTATATGGCGCAGAGATACGTCGCTTGTGCATCCACATAAGAATTAGTTATTAGTTATTTAGCCTCCTAACTGTGTATACACCCGTGAAAAGTTTTAAACTACTTACAATATGCAGTGAGTCTATTTACGTTGTGTATATGGCGTTTGTGCATTATGGATGTCATCGTTTAGTGGGTATTGGCATTGTTTTGGTGACTTTAAGACCCGAATTGAGACAAATGATGTATTGCCCCTCATATTATAGAATTTGTTTAGAATAAAAATCTATATATTAATCGGGGTCTGTCTGTGTTTGTCTGACGCATGTCCTATTTTCTCACGACCAAGGTCGCACATTCCTGATACTTGGGTAGGTGGTGCCCATCGTTCGAAGACGGCGAGTTTTGTATTGGTTTTTGTTGGATAAAAAGTCATCAGGGGTCATTCAAGGTCAAAGTAGGCCAAATGGGGTAAACCTTGGTGTATGGACATGAAACTTGGAGGTTGGTTTGATTGTGTGCAAAAATTTAGGTCACAAAAGGTCCTCAGGGGTCATTCAAAGGTCATGGATGTCAAATGGGTAACTTTGGTGTATCCATCCGAACTGGTGGGCAGGGTCGATTGTTGATAGGCCAAAAATTTAAAGATCACAACAAGGTCAACAAATCACACAGGTCAGTTCATCAAGGTCAAGGAATAGGAACCATGAAAACCCCCCCGAGGGTCATTCAAGCCAGGTAAAGATCACAGCGAAATCCAGGTGATCGCAAACCCAAGGTGATCGCGAACCCGTGACCGCCTAGTAAAAGTTAATTGCTTATCACCCCCCACCCCCCTCCGTGTATACACCCCACAACACACATCTGTTGTTCTCCGGTCTGGCAGCAAATTGATGTAATGTAAAACCATACTGCCTCTGTTATATAGTGCACATTTGTTATGTTTTGACTGTTGTGAGATTTGCCTTCCAGTTTTCATATTGCATCTACTTTTTACTTGCACCTTGTGGCTGGTGACGCCATTTTCGCACTTCATCCTAGTTTAGCTCAATGAGCTGCAATAAGGATTATTCATACAAGTACCAAGTACCAAGTATGAAAGGGCTTTGCAACATTGCATTATTGCGTCTTATAACATCAAAACCGCAAGTTGTTCCAACGGTACTTGATGGGGTGTATGTGCAGGCCAGGCCTTATATCACAGTAAAGAGAAACAACAAACACTAAATCGGAACAAGCACCTTAAGACTCTTCACATCCTCCCGTCACTTCAGTGTGTAAGTCTCTGTGTAGTCTCATACTGAAAGCACATACACACCACATCTGACTCATGCATATCACATGACATTAGAGATTTATCCACATGGACAGATTTAAGAAGCTCTGTGGCATTGAAAGAATATTTAGACAAATAAAAATACAAATCTATCCAGTGCATTTTCTAATATTTGAAAACAATCTGTAGTGTGGGTTTGATACTAGTCAAACAACCAAGAGAAAAAACATTTAGTACAAGCCGGTACTTAGGTACAGGTCCAGGTTTCTTTATGGGCCTACTACTGGTATCCTTGTAAAACTAGTACTACCTGTCAGGGGCCGGGTGTGTAAGCAGCTACAACTCCTCCCCCCTCAGGTTTCTAAGGAAATCGATGAGGAGGGTAGCTGGTTACCTTGGTAGAATGAAAAAAGCAAATGCTGCCTTGCCTTGCATGGTTGTCGTGGTTGCCCAAAGGCTAGGCCACCGCTGATGAAAAACTTGTGCATTAGCATCAGGAAAGGGCTCGGTCAAACTTTTGTCTCCATTTAAAATCCTCACACAGCAGGATTGATGAAGTGTGAGGTATATACGGCCACCCCCGTTTGAGCGGGACAAAAACGGATTTAAAACTTTGGTTTAACTAAACTAATCTAGGCAGGCACTATGACATCAAAGCTCATCCACCTGACATGCGTTGGCACCAGATTTTGAAAGCACGCTGCCAGTGTGTTGCTTTGGATTAGCATATCATTGGTATTGATCTGAAAGCAATGTGTCTATCATGGATGAGACATATATTTTATTGTGTTAAAAATTTTTCATGCCACGAATTTCTTTAAGCACAAAAAAAACAAGTTGTTCAGAAGAAATGTGAAAAATGCAAATGCAAAATGCATTTTTTAAGTGCGAAAAATACGGGAGGAATTTTTTTTATTGTGGGGTGAAGTTGAAGGAAGGATGAGATGAGGACTTGATGACAGAAGATGTTGGTGGGAAGAGGTGATGGACCAGTTGGCGAAGCGAATAGGGTACGTTGGTATGGGCAGTGCTGAGAAGGATGCGGGACATGCCTTAAGAGGGCTTTTGAGTCGAGGAGGCAGGGACGTCCAAGAAGACATGGAAGAAAAGAAGCAGTGGAGGAGGAGGGTTGGGTTGGGTGGAGGATGCAGGGAAGGAAGGAGTAAGGGTGGTTGCTGCAGTGTCGAGGTGAGGAGGTGAATCGGCCACCCCCGTTTACGGGGACAAAAAGATTTAAAACTTTGGTTTTTCACTTTTTTCGGCTGCTTTTCGGACAATTTTTTAATTTTTCCTGAAAAGTCACAAAAAATTCTTTCAAGGTGAACAAAACCTAAAAAAAAATTAAGTGCCAAAAGACCATAATTTAAACAAAATGCGCACAGTCTTCTGAGCAAAATTGTCTGTTTTCGTGGCCTTTTCTCTTACCAGTATTTAGCCATTGAGGCTGTTGCCGAATCCAATTTTCCTCATGCAAGAGTTGAATACTGTGTCGACAAAGCTACGTCCAACACAGATGTTGGTTTTCATTTGCTATTGGTTGTACTGTCTGAATGGTTTTAAACATGAGAAATTGTTGTAAGAAAACATTATCAAACATCTTAAAAAGCACAGATATTTGTTTACTTACAATTGTTAGCTAAAAAAAATTATCATTTTCATAAAGTGGTGCGGGCGGCAACCAGCAGAATAGCTCATACTGAAATGGCTACTTCAAGTTATATTACAGACAAGCCATTAGATTTCCAAGGGCATGGAAGTTTGGTTGGGTTCAGATTTATGTATTTTTGCTCCGTAAGCATATTTATTTTTATTGATCTATTCCAACAATCTCCTGGATAGCCAGAAAAGCCTCTAAGGAAGATTATTTTCACTGGGGGGTCCCTTTGCCAACAAGCTAAAATTTGGGGACAACAAGGGTAATCACCCTACTCTTTTCAAAAACTGACTGTTGATATTGCTCTCGGGGACCAATGGCTTAACATGCTTTCTGAAGGATGGGGGGGTTATCATTGATTTAGTTGCCCAACTCCAAATGAACCATGGGGAGCGCGAAATTTAATTTTAAATCATAACTCGTATATAATCCATAATTAAGAGCCCAATTAAATCTCAGCAAGTAGCTCCAATGGGAAAGAACAGGAGGTTCCGTAACCTGACACCTTTTTTCTTCTTTTATGCCACCTTCTGATTGGGAAGCCTTCATCGAATAAAGCACGGTTTATTTTGCTTCACGGTATCCAAATTCTAAGATTGTCAGAAAAAAATTTGTCAGAAAAATAGTGGTTGTCAGAAAAAAAGTGTTGTCAGAAAAAAAGTCTTGTCAGAAAAAAAGTGTGTGTGTCAGAAAAAAAGTGTGTCGAAAAGTGTTCAGCTGGGTCAGTTACGGAAACTCCTGTATAGAACCAGGGACAATACTGCAACCAAAGGCTATAAGCAGTGGAGCCCCTCTCCCATGACAGGCAAACTGGCACAAATGCATGCATGCCCCCAACACACACACCACACACACAGTTTGCACCATCTTATATACTTCTGAGGACCACAAAGGAACCTCATCCCTCGGTCGACAGGCCATCACAAGGGTCATAAGGCAAACATGGAATAAAGTGCATTTTATACTTTTGAGGACGAAGCAAAACATTCCAACACTATTGTTCAAAAGAATTTTTTTCTGTTAGGTCCTCGGAAATTGTGAAGATACAACATCGGAAATCAACCAAAATGCTGCAAACGGGGAAATTTTCCCATCCCACATGGCACAGATTTAACAGAGTGGTGCCCTGGAGCATTGAACAATGTACATATTCCTAATTCGGATTTACGGTCTCAATGGGCTGCATGCAACCTTTGTGGGATCACAGGATCACAGCAGAGACTTGCTCCCAACTTCTCTAACGTTTTGCTATACGTAACTGATACAAGACCACTAACCAAACAGACAACAACATATACAGATCGGAGAAAAATGGTATATTTTGTCTAGACCATACACATCAAAACAATACTGTCTTAACTAACTGTTACACCTGGTACCAGTGTGTAAAGTCTCACCTGAAAATTACTCAATGTTGACCCAAAAGCTTTGCGTTCTTGGACATATGTCCTTGTCGTCTCAAACATGGTTTCAGCATGTGATTGCCCCATATCTGATATTATTAATCGCTCAAGAGGAAGTTGATTCATTAGGTAAAAAAATCCATGGTTCTCTTTCCCTAGTAAGGCATCTGCAGGTAGCCTAACATCTTGGAAAAAAAGTTCAGCAGCATCCTGAATGGTGAAAAAAGAGACAAATATACCATTATGTGACAAAACTACAAACATCTGATCCTTTGCAAGGTCCTTTTCTATGTACCAACATTTGCCAAAACTATGTTTTAGTCCATGACTACCAACTATATATAGCTACTGCTGCCAAATGTTTTTGCACACAATTCAGTTACTCTATATTCTTAAACACTTGTAAAGCTTCTTGCAATTTCATAGTTTACTAGCCTGTGTTTATATGGCGCAATAGATACGCGGCTTGTGCATACCGCATAAGTTGAGTTATTTTTAGTTTATTTAGCGTGTGTTACAGTGTTTTACTTCATACGTGTGAGTCTATTTACGTTGTGTATATGCGTTGGCATTAATGGATTCAATTCTTTTAGTGGGTATTGGCATTGTTTTGGTGACTTTAAGACCCGAAATGATGACAAATGATGTTATTGCCTCATATTATAAATGTTTAAGAATAAGAATCTATATATTAATACCGGTGGTCTGTCTGTGTGTGTGTCTGTCTGTCTGACCATGTCTATTTTCTCGGAGACCAAGGGTCGCACGTTCCTGATACTTGGTAGGTGGGTGCCCCTTGATCTTTTGAAGACCGAGTTTGTATTGGTTTGTGGATAACAGGTCATCAGGGGTCATTCAAGGTCAAAGTAGGTCAAATGGGGTAAACATTGGTATATGGACATGAAACTTGGAGGGTGGTGTTGATTGTTGATGCCAAAAATCTTAAAGGTCACAACAAGGTCATCAGGGGTCATTCAAGGTCAATGGAGGTCAAATGGGGTAAACTTTGGTGTATCCAGACGAAACTTGGTATGCAGGGTCGATTGTTGATGCCAAAAATTTTAAAGATCACGACAAGGTCATCACGGGTCATTCAAGGTCAAAGGAACCGTGAAACCCGAGGGTCATTCAAGCCAGGTGATCGCGAAACCCAGGTGATCGCGAAACCCAGGTGATCGCGAACCCGGTGACCGCCTAAGTAAAAGTTATTGTTTTTAGCCTCTGTCGTGTATCTGTTGTGTAATATAAACACAGGAAATAGAGATGTATGTTCTTACACGGAACACTTACTGTCGCTTTCTGTCCAATCTTCTCCAATGGTTTGCCTTTAGTAAAGCCTTCCATACCAGCCTCTACTAGAAATAAACTGATCCCTTTAGCCCTCTGTTTAGCCTCCATATCTGTTATGGCAACCACTATCACTACATCACACAGGTAACCATTGGTGATAAAAACCTAAAAAAGATCAAAGGAGACAGGATTTTATAACACAGCTGTTGAAAGTCTCATTTATTATGAGAAAACCAGAATAAAACAAAAAATATCAATGGCGACACACTTTTGGCAACTGATTTGGATTATTTATACCACTGACTTCATGCATCCTGTGTAAATTTTACAAAATTTCATTGCAGGCAAATATGATTTTTCTCAAAAAATGATTTTAACACATCTTTCTATAGGAAATGGCAATATAGAGGGCACTATAGCATAGAAATCATTACCTTTCTGGGCCTATATGGCAAGATTCCCGCAATGGATTTTTCTGATTTTTGCAGAGGTAATAGCTCTTGCATGCCCCTACTTATATCATTTCTCAAAAATGCTGCTTAAAATTGTGTGTAGAGAGTATCCTGTTATATGGATCTGAGACCTGGACCATGAAGAAAGAGCTACAGGACAGACTGGATGGCACCTACACCAAGCTTCTTAATATGCGAGTACAAAACATATCCTGGCGTGAGCACAAGACCAAAGCACAGATATATGGAGATATCCCTCCAATTTCATCTTCTGTTGCCAAACGCCGTGCACAATTTGCCGGTCACTGTCATCGTGCGATTGATCAAGTAGTCTCAGACGTCACATGTTGGAAGTTACCATGCCAAAACGGGGTCGTGCCCTTTACTACATTGATGTGATTGCTCGAGACATCCAGCAGGATCCACCTGACATCCCAACTTAATGACAGACAAGGACATTTGGCGCTACATGGCGAAAACTGGAACAGCAATATCGGCTGCGCGTTACATAGATAGCTTATAATTACTCAAAAAATAAAAGCGAGGATTTGGTGGGTCAAACTAGCTGTTTATGGACAGAAAGATATGGCCTCTCCCTGCAGCACCACATTTCAATAGAAACAAGGAACCTTCCTTTTACTAGGAAATATTCAACACAATGTGAAAAATCTCCCAACATGTTTAAAATGGGAGTTTTTTTTCAACACTAGAATGACTCACGCCGACAAACCCCTCTGAAATAAGGTCAGAGGCCATTTCTCTTGAACTTGTTGTAGGACTTATGGGATCATACGTTTCATGATCCTGATTGGGCATGATTATGCTGTTGAAAGTTCTCTATATTACACAAAAGGTACCGGTGCCTATCGTATCCCATCCAAGGGAAACCAATGTGATCGTGAAGATGCAGTACCAGCCGTCACCCTGTCACTTCCTGCTGCACGCGTTATCATTAAAAGTATAAAAGGAAACGGGAATGATTGCGACAAAGCTGTGGTTTTTCGCCGTTGGGAAAAAAATTGTGTAGAGCTAACGAAGGTGTGATGTTTGTTAAGCCCACTGACAAGAATCAGATAAACAAATAATTACATACTTATTGGGGGTAAAAAAACTGCTGTTAAGTCTAAACTTAGTTGAATTTGACCCTGCATTTTCCCTTTTCAAAATCATAAACTTTAAAGATGGGTGAAACCGATCATGGTCAAATTTTTCAAAATGATGTTTCGCCCTACATGGAAGCATAGCACTAAAACACTCTGCGATTACAAAAATTTGTAAGTAAATCTGTGCAGCCATTGGATATAGAAACAAAAATGCGTACTATATTTGGTCCATAGGACAGTGAGTGTTAACAAATTTGTATATACCACACTTGAAGACATTTTTGTTGCTAAAATCAAAAGGAAACCTTCCTGGGCTTAAAATTGTCACATGGAGGTATGCAGAAAATAATAGGAATTCTTCTGATACAAACTTGCCATTTTGATGTCTTTTTTTTTTTTTTTATTTTTTTATTTTTTGTGATTTTTTTTTTTTTTTTTTTTTTTTATGAGCAAAAGGGAGGGGGAGGCGAGGTTGGTGATGGGGTTACCCACCTTATAAAAGCAACTATCAGTGATTTGTAAATCCGAAAGATCGAAAAAAATCAGCAAAAATCAGATTTAGCATCTCTGTACAAGATGGTGTCCGAATATCCTACAAGATGATACGGACCAAAAGCAGTCTATAAGGACACGTAACGGAATGGAAGATTTATATCTTGAAATACTGCGGTTTCTCCTTTTCTATCGTATTTTTTCAGTTGGAAAAATAACGGAGAGAATTAACAAGACTATATACATTTTAGGATATTCCTGCCGATATTTTGGACTCTTTAGGGCAGATCCACTGATAGTGCCTTTAAACTTGCTTCTTTTTTTTTTACCACCACATGCACAGGTTTACTATTTATCGCATGGGCCTTTAATTTGATGTCACAGTATAAAGCCTAATCTGCATCTGTTCTTCTGACAAAAAATCAGACACACAGACATGATTACACACAATAACACGGATATTGTGATGGCCGAGGGTTAAAAAATGTGCTATCGGGCCATTTTTATAGCAAAAGGGCGTAACTCGATTACCCTTTTGCCTTAAAAGGGGTCCTGCAAAAACAATGCATAGTGGGATAACATATTTTGTAAAAAGATTTTTAGCCTTACGTAAGCTCAAAATGTAAAATAAAAATGTATCCCATACTTGCATTGGGTTTGCAGGGTGGCCCTTTCAGCAAAAAGGCGGAACCAAGTTACGCCCTTGGCCATAAAAGGGCCGTAGTATGGCTTAATTTTGAAGTCTGCTCACAGTAAAACCATACCCCTGGCCCCAATGCTTCAAAAAGAAAGATGGCAACTCCGGGTGTGAAACTTACCTTCTTGCTCCTGTACACATACTTACTTCATTAAGAATCAATCTGACCCATTTTCTTTAACTGCAAATGTTTAATACTTGAAGATCACTGTGAAAGAAAGACAAGCGAGTTTAGGGGGGAAAATGAATTAAATAAACAGTGTTTACCAAACATGTGGGTCATCGCAGTTTGCAGTTTGTAAAATGGGAACAGAGGTCACATGTGGTCCCAAGGTCATGTGAAGTGGCACTAACATTTGGGACACTACCCAAGGACTTTGTATCAAGTGTCATGATGTAGGATACACTAAGCAATTTGATGATTCTGACCAAGACCACTAGATGACCTTTTACCAAAGTCATGAGAGGTCTAACTGTGTGGCACTACCCAAGGACCATTACATGCAGAGTGCCATAAATGTGGTGCATAATGTGATGTGATCTGTGAAAACCCGCCACAGTCGCACCGGACAGTTTTGAAAAAAAAAAGGAAAATAGCTTTAAATCTGTTATATTTACTTGTCAAGGATTGTATGAGCCGTACCTTTTGACGTGGGTATAATCCAAGCAAGAAAGAAGTAAAAACGTTATGGAAACTCAATTTCAAACTCTGCAGTGCTAGTAACAACTCACATAAATTTCCCACCATGTGTCAGGTTTCCCAGATCGCATCACATATGTGGAAACAGTAGGCAATTATGATTAAGGTTAACTTTTACCATGCGCAGATACACAGACACACTCGCACACTACCAAAGCAATATCTATGTGACCTCTTGCGACAGCACAGAATGAAGCTCAAATCCTAAGAAAAAATTGACAAATTGATTAAGGCAGTTTAAAAAAGTTGATTTTTATGAATGTGCGTTTCCATGTGACATCCAATATTACCCAAGTGACACCTTAACCGTTTTGTGAATGTGAAATTATACCTTTTGGATGACAATTTGGGCCACATCCGATGACAATTTGGGCAATCACGACGGACAAATTGGACCACATCAGACGACAATTTGGACCAAAATGCAGATGTACAATTTGAGACCACATCAGACGACAATGTGGACCCACATCGATGACAATTTGGACCACATCAGACGGACAATTTGGACCAATCAGAAGGACACTTTCGATGACCACATCCAACGGCAATCTGGACCACATCCAACGACAATCTGTACCACATTAGACGACAATTGGACCACATCCGAGACATTGGACGCAATCAGACGACAATTTGAACCAAATCAAGATGCATTTGGACCACTCAGACGACAATTTAGGACCCAATCAGACGACAATTTGACCAATCCAAGGACATACTGGATCAATCCAACGACAATCGTACCAATTAGACGACAATTCGGACCACATCAGACGACAATTGGACCACATTCCAACGGCTTAATCTGTACCACATGAGACAACAATTCTGGACCCACATCAGACAACAATTGGACCCAGACAAGACGACAATTTGGCCCACATCCAAGCGACATCTGGACCACATCCAGACAATTCTGTTACAGCAGACGACAATTGGACCACATCAGGACGACAATTTGGACCAATCCGACGACAATTGGACCACATCAGGACGACCATCTGGACCACATCCCAGGACAATTTGGACCAATCCAAGGACAATTTGACCAACATCACAATGGACAATTTGGCCACATAATCAGACGACCATTTGGACCACATCAGACGACCATTTGGAACCACATCTGATGACCATTTGGACCACATCAGATGACCATTTGGACCACATCCAAGGAACCAATTGGACCAAATCCAATGACAATTTGGACCACATCATGAGGACATTGACCACATCAGACGACCAATCTGGAACAACATCAGACGACAATTTGGACCACATCGGGACAATTCTGGACACATCAGAATGACAATTTGGACCAATCCGACAATTTGGACCACATCAGACAACAATTTGGACCAAATCCGACAATTTGGACCACATCAGACAGCAATTTTGGACCTACATCATATTACACTCTTGCTGCATCGCTACAAACTATTCCTGTGTAATCCTGCCCCATGAAATAATATCCAATATAGACCACTTTTATAATATATCCTACTCCTTGTCAGGCATGTTTTGCCTTTGAGGGCCTGCTCTGGTATCCTGGTACCAGTACTACCACCTGTCCCAGGCCAAGTTGTCGGTGGCTAAAAACCGTCACCCCCCTTGGTTTTTAAATGAAAATCTGATGAGGAAGGATAGTTGGTTACCCTGGTAAAATGAAAAAGAAGATCTACCTACAAGGACGTCATCTTCGGGAGGCTAATTGCGTGGCATGCCAGCACATGCTTTCCTTGCTGATGGGCATGGGTTGCCGAATGCAGGCCCACTGCCGAAAACTGTGGAGTGATGTCAGGAAGGGCAATCTGGTCAATTATCTTTGTTGCTCCAATATATCCTCACTCAGCAGTATTGCTGAGTGAGTCGTTAACGGGGACAAAACCGATTTAAAACTTGGGTTTAACTAACAACATCACTAGAACTAACCCACAAATACACACTTTTATCAACTATCTTAAGATACCGACTATCTCACGAACTACATCACAAAATGCTTGTGTATACTATGCAATAGCTGCTAGTGCTCTGGTCAACCAAAGCCTCTGGACTGCTCCCGGTTAATTCCTTAGAATGGGCATGAACAAGCTTATTTTTTGGTCTGATCATCAATAACAAAACGAGCTAAGTGGGATGACGCTGTTTTTGACCCTACCAAGTCAAAGGTCCATATTCGTCAACAAAATTAGAATTGCGCACTAAGTGGTTAAAAAACATCACACTCCACCATAGTAACTACGACATACTATAGCCCACCACGCTATTTTGAAAAGCCACTTTTGAAATCTGCAAAAAACATTGTGTCCGATCTTTGTTAGTGACTGTAACTCTCTAAACAGTCACCTGCCTGACGATGATTTCTGGATGTCTCAGGAATCATTTATAAAACGGAGGGTCACCCTGGCGAAATCACCGAGAAAGTGCATTTCTCCATGCTTTAAGATTTTATGTGTCGTGGGCTTGGTTTGGCAGTAACATTTAAGCGTTCGCCAGTGAGCTTGTTGAAATCAAGAGGGCGGTGCAAACTCTAACTTTTATTCTCTATCTCTATGTGTAAACACAGTAGCTTGCAGAGTATAGCCCGGGGGCACTCACACTTTTTTCATGAGGGATGTGCGGCCCCGATTTATGAACTTGGGGCTTGTGTGGTTTGAATCTGATTTGTCTCCAAGTAGAGCCTATGGACACTGCAATTTTGGGAATTTGGCAGGCTTGGGAGCTGAAATTTGAAAAGTTAGTTTGAGGCAAACATTTTTTCCAACAAGGGAAACTGAATTAGGCTCAAATGGGGGTCTTAGGAATGCTTGGAGAACTGAGAGATGCGAAATGAGGGTTTAAGGGCCGAACAGCGCTTGTACCCCCAACACCTCCTAACTTGCCCATGTAGTAGAGTGACACCTTGATTAAACTCCCCCTCCCAGCACTAGGTTCAGTCAAGCAAAGTGACCCAAACCATTCTCCAGCTGTCATTTCTGGTAGTAGATACTTTCCTCTGTCTTTGGTCCCATACTCTGATATATACGGCATGATGATATCGCCATGTAGGCCTGCTGCAGGACCAATGGCATAGGCATACATTCGTGTTGAGGTCAAATTAGAGGAATAAAAATTTGTTATGGAAGGAGCCCTTGTAGGTAGACCTTCTTTTTCATTCTTAACCAGGGTAATTAGACCCAGCTACCCTCATCAGATATCCTTAGAAACCCGATGGGGGGTATGGTTTAGCGCCGCCCCCGACTCGGCCCGCGAACAGGTAGTAGTACTGGTACGGCGATACCAGTAGCAAAACCTCAAGGAAAACCTGACCTGATGAAACTCAAATTACCAGATGAATTATAAAAAAGGTGCTGGTAAAGGATCAGGAGCTGTACAAAGGATTAATTACATTGATGGTGCACCATTGTAATGGCTGGATATAGAGGTGCTTGTGTGTGCCAATATGGGAGATCCCTGTATAGGCGCCCTATTCTGTTCTTAGACTTGCCTATACATGCCTATTGATATTCTCCTCCTAATCTCCAGTCAGCGGGATTGATATTCACCCAGTAGACCTGCTGAGCCATACTTTTCCCAGATTCCTTGTCAACATGGACCAGCTTTCTCCCACCTGCAAAGAGAGAGGGAGAGAAAATGACTTTTCTTAGCTAGAACTAGAACTTGTGTAATTGCCCATCTGTTCTATGTAGCGCCAAACCTTTGAGAGTGTAAATGCATGAAACTTTAAGCAATTCATAACAGGATGCTCACTAATTAGATGCGAATTAGTTAGACCAGGGTTTAGTCAGCTAGGGGGTTGTGCCTGTTCCCCGCCAGGGCGCTTTGCCCCCCCCCCCCCACCCCCACCAGTTTCCCAAACCTTACACCAAAAAAAAAAATCAGTCTATTTGTAACATTAATAGTAATGGGAAAACAAAATTTTCTGTCAAACGCCAGCCTCCCGCCCAACAGCACAGGCATATCACAAGCGTGTGGAACAGTTTGAAAGAAATATAAAACATTTTTAAATGTACAGAAAAGTTACATTATATTATACTATGCATTGCTAAAACGACTGTACAAGCATATTGCTAAATGCACATCTGTCTTGCAGAGGTACTGAGCTGTAATACCAACAGACATGGATGTGTCCTTGCTAAAAGTCCATGATCCTAACTAGCTAGCAAAAATGTAATTGGCAGCACACTGACCAAACCCAGGTAAAACATAGGCTGCAAATGCATCATCAAGGCTAGCATTATACAACATAGCAGCTAGGACAAGTGATGCTGCATGAAATAAATGCTACTAATTGTCACCTTGGAAATCAGGGCAAACATACACAAAATACCCCAAAAAACCAATTTGAACTTAAAAATATCAAAAACATTGATACAGAGAAAGCACCACGCAATTTCAAAACTTGCATAACTGTGATTTTCACGAGAATTGAACAAGAACAAAAGACTAGTTTATATTTTAGTGGCTGCCCTTGACAGAAAATCTTCTACTCGATGGATAAGCCTATCTATTGATAGGGCTGAAAAGGCATTTAGTCTTTATAAATGATTTTAAGAATCTTGTCTTTCATATTCGGCGGGTGGATCATAATGAATAATGTTTATTTCATATCAGTTATCACCTGGAGGCCCTATGTCTAATTAAATAGTGCCTGTAAAAGTAGCCTCCGTCTGAGGGTGCGGGTGGGGTTGCATTATGATTATTTGAACTCTTATATTGTGGATGGTCATAAAGGTTAGCATCCGCCATTGATTTAACGGGTTAAGCCAAATGGTCAAAAATCGTAAAAATTCCAAGTTTAAACAGTTCAAACAAACGATAAACATGCATATTTTTTTATTTCGAATTTACAATATATCCTTATTTAACACAAATGGAACCAATTCACTTATTTGTGTACTTTTCAGGCGAAAAGATTCAAACAAGAATACAGGAAGATAAGCTGCACGGTTTTGAAGATACATTGGAGGAAAAAACATTTTAGTACCATCTCCAAAAGAACCATATTAATGTTGATAAGATAGGCTACGCACTGACTTAAATTGAAAGAGAGATAATGATGTCTAAGAAAAACGACGAATTTGCTTTTTAATACGCCGGTCTTGATATAGACGGACGAATTCGACGAGCAATTGGACGAAAACATTAATGACACAAAGTTGAAATTATAATGACACAAAAATGAACATCAGCTACCAAAAAGTTAAATGGTTTGCTTTCTCGCGATTCACATTATAGGGGTACGAATTGTAATTGTCTGTTTTATTAAAATCCATAATAGTGCCGAATTACTGGGAAACCTATAGTTATTTAGATTTGCTCTACTAAATTCATGGATAAACCCCCACTCAAGTGGCGTAGAATTTTTTTCTTTGCAGTTAGTGGCTCTTCGTGATAGTTTGCAAATTTTAGCTCGCATTTTTCTCTCAGCAAATTAATACTTTTTTACCTATAGGCCCATGTAGAAAAGCATATGGTAATTTGTTTCCGAGGGTTTTGAATGCGTTTCTCAAAGTTTAACTTTGAATATTGCCATGTCATTGGTAACGACTCGGATGTTCACTCCAAGAAAAAGTGAAACTTATAACTTATTTTAGTTTTTTTTTTAAATACATATGTAATTTAAAATGTTTGATAACTAACTCTAAAGATTTAGAATATGACTAAGCAAGGACTATCAGAAATTAATGTATATGATCAATATGATAAAGAACCGTGCAACCCTTTCAAAGGATTTTACAGAACAGAATGATGGGCTTTGTAGACAAGAAAATAATTATTTTTAAACAAAAGGGGGGGAGGTTAACTGCATTTCAAAAGATGTGAACATTAAAAACGAAATTCGTGGGCCTAGGTATACTGCAAGGTTCTTTGCTTTGTATATTTTCATAGGGTTATGACTGTTAACTACGGGACCAAAACTGTTTGTTCAGTATAACAAGAAACTTTTGAAATAATGATTATAAACACTCTTAGAAATATATCTAATTTTCCTAATCTCTAGCGTTTGTAAAAAAGCTAATGCCACTGAAAAGTTTACGTCATTTTTACAATTGTTTACGCAATTACGGATTAATCGGGATTCTCTGTAAATTGAACATTACCTCCGCGTCTTGAATACACTTAATTTCAAATGGGAAAAAAGCATGTCAAGGAGATGTTTTCTTTAAATTAACGGACAATCCGGGGGGTGTACTTACATAAAGAAAGCTGCATGATAAATGTCTGCCATCTTATTGCAACAATCATGACAATACAGGTTTCCATAAAATTTATTTGAGATTTTGGCAATCATTTACTTTGGTCTGCATGGAGCAGGGTTCAAGGGGACATGATAATACTGAATCCGATTGGGAAAAAATCGCTTACGATTACGCTATATCCCGCATGTTAAAAAAAGATGTCACCGATCGCAAGAAGACCATGGCACCTTGATTTATAGCAGAAGACCCAAAATATTTTGCATAACACAACCCGCTTTGGAGAATGTTTAAAGGGACAATTAAATAGCTTTCAAATTTCGGAGGGCGCTTACTTTTTCATAAGTTCAATTGCTATCTGGAACTGCCGATTATTTTAATTTTTGGTTTCAGTATGGAGTATGGCCTCTCTCATGTCAATGAAGTTGATGAAATCAGGAAAGTGCTACTGTAATATTTGCCAATAACGTTTTAGAATAGAAAAATGGGCACCGTTGATTGTGCTTATGAATCTCTTGGATTTAATGAAAATATCGTATGGTGCCATTTTCACCTAACCCATAAGCAAATAATGGTTACACAAACACATTAAACTGTGAAGACGACTACTGCCCATGCAAAGATTACTATTTTTTAAGGCCTTACTCCTTTTGTACACTGAACAGTACAATTGCTAACATAAAATGCTTGATGTGAAAAAAATGTCTTGTCCTCTAATCCTCTAGTTGAAAGGGGAATTAACATCAACTAACTATAAAACATATCCAAGACAAGCTAAAATCAAACCGACCAAGCTATAAGCAAGCTCAAACAAAAAGAAAACAAGCAACCACTTGATAACAGCACTGAAAAGATAAGTACTTCACTTGAGTGCCCTCAAGGGGTTCATTGTGTTCAAGTGCTGGTTATTTATAGCTTGCTTCAGCTGGATATTTGCTTGCTATGTGCTTGTTTCTGCTTGTTTTCAATAGTACTAGATGGGAATGATTGTTATGCAGTTAATTCCCATCATTTCTGAATTTTAAACAAGAAGATTTTTCAAAACCAAGCACGTTATGTTAGCAGGTTAATTGCATGTTCGGGTGTTAGAAGCTTTAATAGGTGAAAACACTGTAATTTTATGTTATGAAACACTTTAATTACATGTCTGAAACACTTTCTAAGTAGCACGCCTTCCGATGTTCCAAAAATGACAATGAAACACTTGCTCCAGAACGCCGTCTGCTCATATAAGTGTTCAAACTGGGACATGTAGTTCCAGTTTTCAAAATGGGAACATCAATGTGTCAATTAGGTGTTCAAGATGGGTTCTTGGTAACTAGTGTTAACTAGTAGAACATAAAATGAGTTTCCCTAACTGTTACAAAAAATGTTATTTAAAAGGTATCTTTTTTAAAGGCGGGATGGCCCGATTAAGTCTATAAAGTTTGTCATCTTAGAGAATGGCCTTCACTCCAAAATTCCACTGTAAGGTTTCGCGCCGATATTTCAACCCGTGTTGATGTGGAGATAAAACGTGATTTACAATTCCCTAGAGTACTGTGTAAAATAATATGTCGACCAAAAAGGGCACATTTTCCCTCATAACATCCAAACCAACCATCTTTAGCCCTAAGGATTTCACAGCGGTAAATGAGAAAAATAGAGCTTTCTTTTCTGATACCAAAAATGTTGACCACTTCCGGTAAAATCTGGGGTCTCTGGGAACGAGCTATTAGCGATCGGGCCATGGAACTTTAAAAAAAAAACTATGCGTCCAAAAAATAGTGTTATAAATAAGGTTTAAAGGCAAAATTAGAATCTTTTCTTGAATAATTCCGAGGGACATTTAATGAATCGGCAGAGAGTGTACAAAGATGTTGTAAACTACAGACGACAGGTGTTCCCATAGTACTAAAAGACAAAACTGTCAGTTTATGAGTATTGTGTATCACTTCCATAACAAACGGTTTCTAGTATGCTTGAAAGGGGGTGCGAGTTGGGGAGCGAGGCGATATGAGACTATAGGAAGAATTCACTTTGTTTAGTGTGTGGGTCGGGGTGATAGAAGTGACAACCTAGGGAATAAATTTGATATTGCTTATGCAACACAACTTAAATACAGTAAATTTTAAAATTTAAATAGGTGTCCCATGGCACTAAACAAGAAACTGTCCAATAATGAGAAATCACATCCAGCAAGTAGTTTTTAGTGTGACTTAAAAGGGGTGCGGAAAGGGAGACAAGGTGATACAGAGGAAAACTCTCATTGTCGTGTATATAAGAGAGTCATAGCGAATTGACCTCCTAGGGAAGAAATTAATATTCTTTACTTATGTGATGTCAGTTAATTTAAACAAAAAACAGCGGGATGGGGTAGAGATAACAGAATTGCAAAACTTTAATTCCAGACAAGGAAAACAGCGAAAAAAAATTATTATATATATTGGAATTCATGTATTTAGCAGCGTCCATGATAAAGTGGTTGCAACCATTTTAATGAAGGGAAGCGACCAAGGCTCGAGGTGAAAATCAAAGGTTTAGGCCGACTCTACTCATGTATCTAAAAAATCGATCTTTGAATATTCCGAGACATTTTAATGAAATAGAGAGGGAATGTATAGCAAAGATGTGTACACTGCAGACGACAGGTGTTCCCATAGCATTAAAAGGGACAATGTCAGTAATGAGTATCTGAGTATGTGTAATCACATCCAGCAAACGGTTTCTAGTGTGCTGAAAGGGGAGCGAGATGGGGAGCGAGGCGATATCAGAGAAGAATTCACTTTTGTGTGTGTTGTCGGGTGTATAGCGAAGTGACCACCTAGGAATAAATTGATACTTGCTTATGCAACAACTTTAATACAGAAAATTTAAAAAAAATTTTTTTAAAAAAAGGTGTTCCATTAAAAACACTAACAAGAACGGTCAAATAATGCGTAATCACTACAGACGCAGTTTTAGTGTGCTTAAAAGGGGTGCGAGAAAGGGAGGGAGTGATCTCAGAGGAAAAGAAGTCAGTTTCGTGTATTATAATAGAGTCATAGCGAATTGACCTCCTAGGGAAGAAATTTAATAATTCTTGATTTTATGTGGATGCCAGTAAATTAAAAAAAAGCGGGATGGGGAAGCATAACAGAATTGCAACACTTTAATACAAAGAAGACAACAGCGAAAAAAAATTTTATATTGAATGTGGAATATGTATTCTTAGAAGCGGTCATGATGAGAGTTGTTGCAAGCATAATGAAGGGGAAGCGAACAAGGCTCTCGAGGGGAAAATCAAAGGTTTAGGTCTAATCTACTAAGTATCTAACCAAAATGATCTTTGAATAATTCCGGACCATTTTAAGGAAATCGCAGAGGGAATGAATAGCAAAGATGTGCATGTTACACTCAGACGACAGGTGTTGCCCATAGACACTAAAGACACTGTCAGTATGGTGTAATCACTTCAGCAAACGGTTTCTAGTGTGCTGAAAGGGGAGCGAGGTGGGGGACGAGGCGATATCAGAGAAGGAATTCATTTTTTGCGTGTGGTTGTTCGGGTGTGATAGCGAGTGATCAACCTAGGGGAAATAAATTTGATATTTGCTTATTTTAATTTAACTAGGTGTTCCATGGCACTAAACAAGAACTTGTAAATCATGCGTAATCACATCCAGGGCAAGGCAGTTTTTAGTGTGCCTAAAAGGGGGTGCGAGAAGGGAGGGAGAGGTGATATCAGAGGAAAACGAATTAATTTCGTGTATTGTAAGAGAGTCATAGCCGAGTACCTCATAAGGAAGAAATTAATTCACTTGTTTTTTTATGTGATGGCGTAAAGTTACAGAGAAAAAACAGCAGGATCATGGGGTAGCGATAAAAAGAATTGCAAAACTTTAAACATTTAAGTGATCAAGGGGTGTTTTCACTCCGTATTGCCCAAGGGGGGGGGGGGGACCATGGACCCTCCCCCCCCCAAGGCAACACATTCCCGGGGAAATTTTTTGTACGAAATGTTATACCACAGTAAAGGCGTCCATAAGACAACCCCAAATCAGCAATAAAATGAATTTGTTATTTGGGCTTGCAAATTATGAGCAAAAACTTGTTTCAAAATTCGAAAAACTGTTTTAAAAGAGGAAATTCAATTAGCTTGCGCTTACATCAAACTTTTGAAAACTTATTTTTTTTTATGTTGTAAAAAAAAACAAAAAAACTAAAAAATTACAAATATTTAACACAAAACGGCAGTTTTAGGCAATTCCTGTATTTGTAATAGTGTTGCACAATTACACCATTTTCCCATAGACTTTGGATTTCACCAGGCGAGTTTTAAATGAAAGAGCAGTGACAGGCCGTAATTCGCGCCATAAGTAAGTAGCACCTACTTGCTTGTGATTGGCTAGTGTAAATATACCTTCACTTTCTAACTACCGGAATCCAATGCATGCGCCTAGCGCAATCAAGGATAGAGTAATAGGATATCGCTGGCGACTGTGAAGCAAGGCGAACGGATAATGTCGCTGTGTGCAACCAATTTACGGGGTAATTGTTGCTTCTTTGAGGTGCATTTTTGCCGAAACGAACTTTGGGGCCTGCAAAACGCCCGGAATGATGGATGGACACATTCAAACCCAGGGGCATCGTACTGTAAACATGCAAAAAATATGGGTCTTTGGTGGAGACAGCCAAAAACATTTGGCCCATAAATAGGAGTTTATTTAGGCACAAATGTCCTAAATTTTTCCTAAAAAGGAGTGTCTTGTGGGAAAATTTTCCCCAAAAATTATTTTAAATTGTCTTTGGGTGACAGTTGGAAAAAATGTCAAAAAAAATTGACATTTTGGGTGCGATGATGCTAAAACGGACCGGGGTCCTAAACAGCATTACATGGCATTGACTCCACAATGTGACGTGAGTGCCCCCCCAACCCAAACCACGGTCTGGACAAGCAAAAGCAAGCTACATGTACCTTGTACTAGTTTTACATTCGTAATTTTGGTCGTGACCCAGATAGCTTTTCCTAGTCTTAAGGGTAGGCATACTCCCCTCTAGCTCCATTATCAGTAAATAACTCTGAAATACACTGGACCATTCATATGCATCTGCTCGGAGGAATTTTAGTATTCTGCCACCACACCGTCCACACAATTATTCCGTTGAGGTGCGATTCGTCGGATGTGGTGGCACATACCAAATGCTATGCAAAATCTTACTACCAGAGCTCACCTACCTGAAGAATATAGGTCCCAATGCACATCCATGCTAACGCTAAAATGTAAAAATCACAATTATTTTCAGTGCCAATACTTACTTACATATCGATCAATAAACGACTGAGGTGTCAAAGGTAAAAAAACATCCAAAAACCTGAGCCCGACATATGATCACTGGCTATCTCTATAGGTTACACACCAATAACTCACTATACACAGGAGTCTATGGGAAAATGGCCAAATTTGGCATGTTTCTTTCACATTTAAACACTCTCACGAGGAAATACAACAACATAACCACAAAGTACAAGATGAAATCAACCAAATAACCAAATTTTGACACATATGATGACCAGAAAAAATGGTTAGTTACGAATCACCAAAACTCGCCCGACGTCAGACCGGCAACCCACGATTTATAGTCGCCAAAGCTAGTAATTTGCAAAGCGATGTGAAAATTGATTGACCGCGGAGTAACATTTCCTCAAATTCACTGTCCAAATGGCGCTGTAGTTTGAGAAAACATTACCAGTCTACCATGTCAATCATGAACATTTCATCCACTTTCTTTAGTAGAACTAGTGGCATTTGCAGACATGTACAAGCACTGTTTCCAGATTCCATGCAAGAAAGTTGTCCACAACGATTTTTGATCCTTCCGGCAGCCAGGTTAGTGGTGTCTAACCTCCTGAAGACGGCAATTTGATTTAGCTACTTTACAGGGTGCATAGCAGGTGGACGACAAGCCATTATGCAAAAAAGTTGAGAACTTGAGGGTGCTCAATATCGGAAAATTTGAGTCAGCTTTTTAAGTTAGAGCTAATTAACAGTTGAGTTTTGTAGATATTTTTTGGCAAAACAAATTATAAAGGTTAAAAATTCTACATTAAACCCTAACGCGGCACAGACGCATTGAGGTGCAACGAAAACTGGGGTTACCGGAGGGACCGAAAAATAAATGGGAATTGACTGTGACCTGATGCATTGTGTGCCGATTCCCGTAATCAATTTTCACGTTCATTCCTCACAATCCGTTTGGAGCTTCGCGGTTGGGAAGATTAGCAGAGCTTCGACAGTAAGCGGATCATAACAAACGTCCCATTAATGCCGTGGCACACAGCAACCAGGTATTCCATGTCCGATCGTGCAGAGGGAATTACCAAGATATCAATCAAATAAGTTTGCCGCTTATCGTCAATGGAAGCGCTCGTGGCAGTCACCAATATGATGAGTACTGTCAGGGGGCCTTGGTACCGGTCGGAAAATTGTTTCTCGTTGCATCTAGGCTCAAACAAGATTGTCGCGGAAATGACTCTCATTGCACATCATTGCATCTGGGCCGTCTTACAGGAAAAAAATGACGCGAGGTTCCTCGGTGCATCTGGGCCGTCTTTACGAAAATGACGCGATGTCCTCGTTGCATCTGGGCCGTATTCCGGGAAAATGATGCAATGTTCCTAGTTGCATCTGGGCCGTCTTTACGAAAAATGACGGTGATGTTCCTCGTTGCATTGGGCCGTCTTTAGGAAAATGACGCGGGTCCCAGTCGTTGCATCTGGGACGATTTTCCCGCAGAAGATCGAACTTAGCACAATTTGAGTCTCATTGCATCTGGACGTCTTCCGGGAAGAAAATGACGCGATGTCCTTCGTTGCATCTGGGACGATTGCCCGCAGAAGATCGAAATTGGCGCAAGTTTCTCATTGCATGGACATCTTCCGGGGAAAATGGCGCGTTGTTTTCATTGCATTTGGGCCATAACCGACTAGATATTGACAAACAAAGTAGAGGAAGTCAGATTCATACAAAAACTATTTGCATGAACCCAATTGCTTCCTTTTTCAAAGTCCAACTTGCCGTGGCCCTGCCACGTCGTTGTGATAAAAAAAAAAGCGAATGATGACCGGCCAAAATTGAGGGTAATTCTTTGCTAAATACGTGATATGCATAGGCCGTAGGCAAAGAATTACCCTCAATTTTGGCGGTTTTTGTGAGATTTACTTTTTTTTAAAAGTCAACATGCAAGGCCCTGGTCGGCTGTCTAAAAAATGTTGCCTTCAGCGTAAAAATATGCAAAGGGGCCGGCCGGAGGTTTGTTTTCAACCGACCCTGTTACCCCTACCTTTAGCGTAAGCTTCCCGCTAAATTACCAGGAGCGGTACGCACTGACTAGTAATTTTTTCGCCCAACAGTGTAGCTATTGGATCTTGGGGTGATCTATGCAAAGAGCAAGGAACGGGGCCCTGTTCCTGTCTGTGGTATTACCTGCCGTGAGAACAAGCGGTCCGCTCTTGACTTACTACCAATCAGCCGACCAAAACAGCAAGGGCGGGCCGGCCCGGGATCAAACCGTAAAACCACTTAGCCCTACCTAAGCTTCCCGTTGTCTCTAAAGATTCAAGGAGGAAGCGGTCCGCTCTGTCACTGTATTAGCTCTCTTTCAAGCGGAGAGCCGCTCTCGCGTAAAAATCACCCAATAGGGAAAAATGCGGGTCTGATTGCCGAAAACCAATGTATGGCGCAAAGTTGTACTTCCCAATCAGCCGACAAATACAGCCAAGGGCCCTTTCGCCCGGGGCCGACCGAGTTGGTACAAAAGCAACATGCGCAGAGGTCAGAAAGGCCGGCCTGTAGCGGTGAGTGCCTGATCGGGACCAGAAAACGTATATATATAAGAGGGATGGTGTGTCTTACGTGACAGATTTTTCACGGCAGCGAAATACGGTAAGAAGAACATGACCCGGTTCCTTGCCCGGAAGCGCTCTTCATAGGATTTCCAATGATCTGATGAATGAAAGAGGTATAGACGGTAGAGTTAAATATCGTGATGAATATAAGCGGAGGCCGCTCCCGGTTTTAAAATCAACCCACACGGGTTGCGGGCGGCCAGGGTTCAAACAGAAAACACTTGCCCTACCTATAGCGAATATGCTTTCGGCTGGAAGACCAAGGAAGGAGTCCCATCTGGACTTAGTCACTTTTTCACCCAACAGTGTACCTATTGGATCTTGGGTGATATCGTGTAATGAGCAAGGAACCGGGTCAGTTTCCCGTCTTACCGTATTTTCGCTGTCCTGTTCTGTCACGTCAGGCACACCATCCCTCTTATATATATACGTTCTTGCCCCGAGTCAGGCTCCAGCCCGCTACAGGCCGGCTTTTCTTGACCTCTGCGCAGGTACATTTTGTACACAACCAAGTAAACGCTACGAAAGCGTCCCTAGATTCAAAATCCAGATTTCGAACGGTACGGCACTTGTACATTTTAGCTCTCTCCAGCAGAGAGCCGCTTCGGTAAATCAGACGACTAGTGGGAAAAGCCGGTCTACTGCCGAAGAGAAGTGCTTCAAAAGATGCCGATGAAAAGGATCAATAACCGTTGAAACACAAGGCAGAGAAGGATAGCGGAGCCCACATGAAGAATAAAGCAGGGCGTGCTTCAAATAGGCCTATGAAAGGATCAATGATCAATACAAATTAGATGAGGATATGAAGATGCTGTTATTAGGAGGAGGCAGGCGAAAGATGCATGTAAGAGGGCATGTGGGTTTAGCCTGAAGCTGGCGCCCAAAGAACGGATAAAGTATGCACCGGCTTTTAGGGCAGCCATTATAGCCTAAAGTATGGGCTCCGGGCTTGGCAGAACCCGAGCTTACAAAAATGCGCTCGGTTTGGTGGCGGAACCGGAGGTTTTTAAAGTGTAGCAAACACGTGAAATGATTGCTCTCGAGTTGCGTATTTCTTAGCTATTCAATAGTTTGAAACTTTTTACTCGGCTTATTTTCCAAGTCAACAAGTTCCATGGTGACTAAGTTTAGGCCTAAACTAAAAAACAGGTAAGGAATCCGAAAACGAGTGCACGGTCTAATAATAGGCTATGCTAAAGTTCCCGACAGGTTTGAAACAACCGGGGGAAAAGATGCCAAAGGTAATGGCACTTAAAACCCGTTTTGATATCAATATATGTGGCTATTTGACAGAGTAATCAACAGTGTATCGTACTTATATGCCAAATGTTCCTCATAAGTTGTAAGTTTCAACTCCTGCTAGTCGTAATATGGCTTGCATTTTGATGACTTCTGTTTCCGCGAACAGAGGGGGACTATTCGCAATAGACGAATGGGTTCCTCATATGTCCGGCTCTAATGCCGTGGCCTGGCTACGTTAGTGCGTATCTATGCTTTGAAACGGCAACATGCCGGCCCGCCACGTTAAATGCTAACCTTTGGGTAAATTTGAGGTTAAAAAGGCAGTCTAAAAAAAAAAAAATGAGACGTTAGGGGTGTCGTGGGCGTACTGCGGAGGCACGGCGGAAAACAACACTTAGTCTCTCGTTTTTAGGACTGTTTTTAAACCCTCAAATTTACCACCAAAGTTTACATCTAACGTGGGCCAGGGCCACGGCATGTTAAAAAAGACCGGCAAAAGTAACCCTAACTCTCTATTTTGGACCTGTTTTTAACCTCAATTTACACCAAAGATTAGCATTTAAAGTGAGCCTGGCCACGGACGGCGCTTTTTTCATATAGGGCCTTGCTTGAATTCCTTACGAAAAGATTTCCTCACGTTTGAACCTATAGGGCCTGCGTGAAACCACTGCAAAATTGGCGGGGGAAGCTTTAAACGTGCTTACGCGTAAACATTTTACTTATATAGCCTTGTAATCTTCATATTCCGCTGTTAAACCAAATATAATTTTGTTAGATCAAAAAATCATCAAATTAAAAAATTTAAAATTGCTTCAATTGATTTGGGGCGTTTTTACGATCTGAGGACGCTTTGGTTGCATTGGCATCTCGGCCGGTTTCCCACAGAAGGTTGCAATGCGTGTCATGCATCTGGGCGTGTCCGGGAAAAAACACGATGTGTTTTCCCTTCGTTGCATTTGGGGCGTCTTCCGGGAAAAAAATGACGCGAGTTCCTCGTTGCATCTGGGCCGTCTTTGGGAAAATGACGCGATGTTCCGCGTTGCATCGGGGCCGTCTGCCGGGAAAATGACGCGATGGTTACTCGTGATCCTGGGCCGTCTTCCGGGAAAATTACGCGATGTTCTTCGTGCATCTGGGACGTTAACGACTGTACGCTACGTATTCCAGTGCCGGCAAAAACGTCGAAGTGCAATGAAACGCAAAATTTGTTTCTCATTGCATCTGGGCCGTTAAAAATAAAAATAGATGGCATCCGTTGCATCTGGGCCGACGTTCGGCCAAAACGACCCGGTCCGGGGGGGGTAGGTTAATGAAGGATCAACCCACTCATCAACTGACTACCTTTTCACTTTACTTCTTTTGGTTGGTGAAAATACTCCTCTTGAAAAAATCTCCGTCATTTTGTCTAAAAAAGGTCATGTTTTCCCCAAATAGGCTCGTGTTACCGATGTCTAAGAGTGAAGAGGCTTTGTCCTATTACGGTCTTTGTTGATGGTCTGTAAAGGAAAAAAGAATAAATATTTATGGGCAAAGAATATTGACAAGATATGCCAGTAAATTTTTGTGAAACAAGAGTGAAAACAAGTCTGAAAACATTGCTTAAAATTTAGAAATGTGGAAAAATCTGTACTAATTCAAGCAAAAAAGAGATAAAAAAGCCCAAAAAAATTATGTCAGATGCATTGTACGTATAGTTTTAAAATCAGATTTTAGTCCTTTTTTCATGTTTTAGAGGACCTGAGTTTTTTTGTTTCTTTAAATGTCAGAAAATCAAGAAATTTTGCCATTAGGTAAACAAATTGGTCCCACAGAGCCAAATATAAACCCAGGATCCAGAAATTCCATAAAAATTAGAAAAAGAAACCACACATTTCACTAGCCTTTTTAAAACATAATAACAAGAACAAAATTGGCTTATTTATTTTTTTCCTCCCGAAACGTTTTTGCCTTGCAGCTGGGGAACGATACTGCATATAGTCATATAAGTGGATTGTCTTCACTTTAAAATACCCTGCTCAAACCGTTTGAAGTTGTTTTTTTTTCTGTAAACTGTTCACAAAATCATGATCCCTGGAATGACCTATAAAATATAGTTAAGAAGGGGGGAGGAACG
This sequence comes from Ophioderma brevispina, assembly GCA_023653785.1. Classification (NCBI taxonomy): domain Eukaryota; kingdom Metazoa; phylum Echinodermata; class Ophiuroidea; order Amphilepidida; family Ophiodermatidae; genus Ophioderma; species Ophioderma brevispina. The sequence continues at coordinate 34,839 of JAMKCH010027173.1, forward strand.
GGTTCGTGTCTGTTGAATGGTAGATAAGTTGTGCTGCAGCGGAGTCAGATTTTTGTCATAGGTATCTATTTTATAAAAGTGTTAAAGAATAGACTGAAATCTTATTGAATGAATTTGAATATACATTATGATGCACATGCCTCTGAAACTGGATATTATAGGATTCCTTGCCCGACCTTGAGGATTGCTATTTCCGGAATATAAAGTTTATGACATATATCATTAAATTTAACTTGGTTTTGGTTTGGAATGAAAAGTTGGCACGCTGTGACTGGCAGGGTGTGCCCTAAATAGGGTGTGATGATATGCCACTGGCGGCGTGGTTGTACGTGCCAATTTTATTGCGATTGAAGAACAAATGCCATTATAGCGTGCCAGTTGTTTGGTATACCGTGGGCAGTAAGTGGTTATAGGGGGGGGGACAGCATGCCACTAAAATGGTAATGATCACAGCAGGGACACTAAAATGGTATTGGACACAGCATGCCACTAAAATTGGTATTGGACACAGCGTGCCAGTTTAAAAGGTAATGGACACAGCATGCCAGTAATTAAAATGGTATAGGGCACATCGTGCCAGTAAAGTGGTAATGGTCACAGCATGCCACTAAATGGTATAGGGCTTTAGTTCCAGCGTGACCCTAACCCTACCTTATAACCCCTAACCCTAAAACTAACCCTAAATGCCTAACCCTAATAGTACCAGAAAAACCTAAGGAGTACTCAAATCTTTGACATAAACACTACGGCCCACGCTCACGAGATCGAGACGGTATAGTGAAATGGCGACGCATATCATATGGTGTGAACCCATCAGGACGCCCTCGTGTGGCGGTCACGGATGTCCAATAAAATTTGACCAGAAAGATCGTAGTATTGCAAGCTCTACTGGCTAGTTAAAATAGGATATAAAGGATTGCTAAAACTGACTTAGCCTGAAATGCTTGTTGTTCCCGTGCAAGTACCAATTGGCAATCATCAAAAGTAAAAAAGATAATGGGAGCGTTTAGGCTAACTCCAGCATGATGTGACAGGACATTTCAACCAACTTTTGTATATAAATTCTATATGCCATAGACCAAAAAGGTATACTTAAAATGAAAGAGAACCTGCCACATTTCAATTAAAAACACATGTTTAATGGCATGTATGTTGCAACTTTGAAATGAGCTTGACTTATGAGACAAAAAAGTACCATCACTTTTCAGAAAAAGTAGATTCTTGTTAAAAGCCACCTGTTCTCAAATGAAATTATTGCTATTTGTTTCGTCGAAATTATTAATTGATACCAAAAACAATTTGCAATGTAAACAATAGGAAGAGAGAAAAAGCTGACAGATAATTCCAAAAACTGGCCTGTTAAAATTAGGACTGACGGGATTTGGGTGACTGACGGGACATCAAGAACAATTTTATACAGTGTAATTATCAATGCTGCAATTATCTACAATAATTTGAAAGCATTAAATAAACTTTTAAAAATTCATGAAAAGTGCAACATTTTGTGGGGAATTGGAGCCTTATGCATGTGCTCTACCAATTAGACCAAAGTGCTTGATTGACAGGGATAGTCCCCAACTGCGTGTTGTTAGATCGAAGTCGCAAAGTCATTGTCGTTACCCTGAACTCCCTAATTTGCAGAATTGTCATAGGAAAACAATTTGGTCCCATATAGCTGGAACATGCTGACCTTTAAGAACCACTTTTCTAAAGTCAACGAGGCCGCGCAACACGCACCACGCGCCTAACATCACCGCCCATCACAATTAGTGGGTGAGCCAGGCTTGTTGGCCGGTATCACCTGGGGGGGCAAAAAGGGCATTTGATAACGTGGCTAACGCATACTAGACTACACAAAAATGTATGATGGCCATTCTGTAGGGGTACTTAAGCGAGCTAGGGGCTCGCAAGAGATTATACAGGGGTCAAAATTGAAAAGTGGTCAATGTTGTGACTTACATACCAATTTGTTCGTATGATCACAAGGATTAAAAAAAATGTTTATAGTTTGTTAACTATCTCGACCTTACCCCTATGGGAGTTCATAAGCTGAAACCGTTATATAGGTCAAGGTTAAATTTAGCTTCTACAGGGGTCAAATACTAAAAAAAGCTCCGTTTCAGTGAAATGGTATTCATATTGTTTGTAATGTTCTACCACATAAAATACGGAATAGTTTCGACCATCTGCAATGTGAAATTAAATTAACAAGTTACGCACCTTATTAGTACTACCCTAACCCTTATAGGGGACTTGGGGTTAATTTGGCGTGTTAACTTGGTAACTATACATTGTACATTTGTCCAAACTAGACCTTATTTTACTTGTAATTACATTACAAAGAATATGAGACCATTTCACTGAAATTGAGCGTTTTCTAGGATTGGACCCTGTGTAGAAAGCTAAATTTAACCTTTGACCTAAATAACGGTTTCGGTTAAACCCAGGGGGCTAAGTCGGAGGATTAGTAACAAACTATACATTTTTTTAATCCTTGTGATCATACGAACAAATTGGTATATAATTCAACAACAATGGAACCACTTTTCAATTTGACCCCCCTGTAGTTAATATCTTGTGAGCCCCTTAGCTCGCTGTAGCTACCCTAAAGAATGGCCCATCAATACATGTTTGTGTATGTCAATAGTGTTAGGCACCCCTGGTATAGTGGCCTCTTGCCCCCTCAGGTCCCCGCCTACCACTAAGGCTATTTTGATGGATCCCAGACGCTCGTATACACCCCCCCCCCTAAATGACACATAACCTTTGAGTATGAGATGCGTGAGTACGAGGAAATGCCCCCCACACACACGCACACATCAAATCTTTTATGTATTGTTTTGTGGTAATAATGCAGTGTCGCACCCCCCCCGAGCAGCCATCTTGTATCTATTGCAAACACTCCTGCATTTTTGTTCAGGCCAACAAAATATGCTGGTTAAACTATAAATTATTTTGTGCAGAACAATAATGTTTGGGCCACCCTCTGTGAAACAGGAAACAAAAGGTAATTTGAGGTCATTTTTTTAAGGTACCACTTGTGACATTTTGAGAAAAAAAACGATAACAATTTAAGGAAGATCTCCATTATTTCTTGAATGTGTTAATACCATTCTTCATTAAAGATGCCTTCAGCGATTTACCCGGAAAGAGTCAAAAATTTGAAATTAGCAGGGAGGAATAGCTTAAAAGTGAAGATATTTCATTTTTTTTAATTTTATTTTGGTTAGTTGAGGTCAGAAGGTTCACATTAGCAAACTATAGAGTGAGGTGTTTTCATGCATATCAAATGATAGCGCCTTGTACAGCACTAAAATTGCTTCCGTGTGGTTCAATGGAGAAAAAGACAAATTCACTTAATTGATCTTAAAACACTTTTAAACCACTAAATCTAAGAACTTCTTAAGAACAATGGGTGTAAGTTTGATACATGAACTATCCTATAGTGAACAAACGGGGGGGTTGTACGGGTTTCAAGCACCGTTTGTTTTTAAAAGCACAAAGAACTTGTGTGGAGAAATTACAACCTTCCATACAGTAAAGAATAGGAGGGGTCAATGAGGTCAAATACAAAAGTGGCCATTGTACATGTGAGTGCTTTCACAACGGCACCCACACACGATTTGGATCATTTTGGCATGAAGTTTGTTGTAACTCGGCGCTAAATACTGGGCTACGTATTGATTGACCCCTCAGTAAAGGAAAAAGTAATTTTACTTTTCAGTGAAAAACACTTTCAGATTAAAATAATGACCGTATAAAATTTGTGAACATTTTATTTGAGGGAACACATGTAATTATATTTAGTTAAAATGGTTCATGCCTATAAAACAATGTTTTTCCAAGCATAAGGGAGCAGGACACTTGAGCTCAAAGTATTTCAAAAATATTAAGTACTAACATCCTCGCTACGGATGGTTGTCATGTTTTAAAAGGACATTCTTGTTTCCCTGGCCTTGTTGATGTGATTGAACCGTCAAGGTTCAGCTCTGGAAAACCGTGAAAACTCAACAAGTAGTGTCAACCAATGTGATGAAAATACATAATGAATAATGAAAATAAAGCATATGCCATTTGAAAAATGCCGGATGCATAAATCTAACACACTTTATTTCATGGACTTGTAAGGTGTCTCATGGGGAAATGACACCGTATTTTATACATAAAATTAAAAGGTAATGGTTCAATGATTGTATCGTTCAATTATAATGCACTTATAAAAAAATGCCCCGGCCCAGGGCCCGGGGATGGCAATGAACATTGTATCCTAATATGCCAGGGCGTTGATCCTTTTTTCCCCCGGGTGGGGTGTATGCTGGGACTGGTTCATGGAGTTCACGCCAGGGTCAAAAAAAGTACAGATTTGGGTCGGGACAAAACGGAAGCGCAAGTTTTCTACAAAAACAATAAATGTAGACGACAAAGAGATGAAAAATAGAGACAGACCCCGAAAAAAGGAATGCTGAGAAAAAAAGAGGGTGGGGGGAAAAATGGGTGGGGGTGTGTCGTTGTAGGGGGGGTTTTGTGTTGTTGTGTGACAATTATAGCGACCCTGGGCACTAGTGACCACATGATAACCCAGGAGCTAGCACACATTTGTAACACATCTCAAGTACAAAAAGGTTTGAGTAATAAAGCTGGTTGACAGACTGACAGAAACCCCTTGAAAATGTGATTCTTAACTAATGCCGGCACCCAGTGGTGCCTTCAGGGAAGGGCCAAAACAAAGTTGTCAGGGGGTCAAATTTGTTAAATTGATCCAATAATGTTGGAAAAGCCACACCATGTTATGTGTCTTAACCATAAGGATTCAGAAAAGGTATAGTTTGTAATATGTACACCCTAAGTTTCAGAGTTATAGGCTAAAAAAAACATCAAAAATCAATAAAAAGGGTCACTTTTAAGTTGTACAGGGGTCAAATTTTAATTGTCCTTGATTGATAAAAAATGGTGCAAATTATTGGTGGAGCTCATAGCGATAAAAATACGGAATAGTTTGAGTGTCTCAAATGGCTTTGCTTAACAAAGTAGGGGGGTAACAAGATCAAGCCCCATGAAGGCAATGGACGTTGACCTTCTGTGCCCCCTACATCGGAAACTAAGCATTTAAGACAGTCAAAACTATTCTTATTTTAATCCTATGAACTCACCAAAATTTGCACCATTTTTTATCCAAATCGGAGCAACTTTTAAAATTTGACCCCTGGACAAACTGAAATGGACCCTTATTATTGATTTTTGCTGTTTTTAGCCTCTAACTCTGAAACTTTAGGCTTGTACATATACAAAACTATACCTTTCGAATCCTTATGGTTAGACCATAACATGGTGTGCTTTCAACATGATTGGATAAATTACAAATTTGACCCCCTGTACAAACTTTGTTTTGGCCCCCCATCTCCTTAGCACCACTGCGGCACTAAGAATCAGCGTTTCCGCGGGTTTCTGTAGTCTCGGTCAAATATTTAATCACTCAAACTCTTGTACTTGAGATGTGTTACAAATGTTGTGCTAGATACAGGCTAGAATTGAGCAGACTTTACGGAAATGAAACTGCATATTATGCAGTTTTCCCGTTACAAGCTTCTGAAATCAGGGTGGGTCACTAGTGACCCAGGGTTGCTAATGTCTACTGTCTGCAATGAGCGGGGATGAATCCCAATTACTGGTAAAATTATCATAAATGAAATTAAATTAATCAATCGGAGGAGTAATGCCAATAATAGTGTGTGAACCTGATATGACATTACATTTTTGTCTTACATTCTCCATTGAATTTTCACGGCTTCATGCAAATAAATATTAAATGATTTCCACCTTGACAAGTTTTCCTTAGAGTGTTATCAACACACAGGTATCTAAATATCACTCTATCACTTTTTATGAAGTGAAATTTAATGAAATTTTAAGACTTACTTACGATTCTGACGGTGACTAAGTCCTGATTTGTATTGCCAGGTGCTTAATGAAAGCCTTTAGCTTGTATTTAAAAATTGGATATTACTGGTGCTAAAGTAGAAGAGTGTGTTTAGCGAAAACACGGTGTTATATGAAAATTGGAGTGGTGACATGATTGTCAGTGGTCGGAAAATTTGAAACGGGCTACACCAAAAAAATGTAATAGCTTGATACACGTTGTTTTGGGACTTCACATTATAGACTGTTAAAGGCATGTTAAAGAAAAGTCAGTCCAAGTAACCAATAGTGGGAGACTAGATTAATGTCACAAACCCACCTCATTTTGACGCTTTTGCCATGGCTAGGGGTCGGGATTGGGCCGGGGTTGACAGAAAAATGTTGCACCGCGGGCCGGGACTTGGCGGGGAGTTTACCATTTGCAAAAACTTACCTCGTGGGCAAGTCCCCGGGTACTCCCCGGGGCCGGGGCCTTTTTGATAGTGCCTTTATCCTGACACCCTCGATGCAACTGCTGTCATTTTTTAAAAGGGACTGCGAAAGGGGTGAAGAACAGGAGGAGAGCCGGCAGTGGGTAAAAGCTAACAGGGCCGAAAGAAAACAAAAATGCTGCGGACAAATGTCACATGATTAGAATCTATTATAGTAGTAAAACAGCTACTCTGAGTGAATAATTGTTTGAATGCATTAGAACAATCTGCTTGCTGAAGGGTGCGGGTTGAAGGTCGCACTGCTGTAGACATACAGCGAGTAAACACACCGATTTAAAATAGACATGGTGATACGCCGGTGTGTACAGGCGCACACGAGGAACTGCGTAAAGCTTAGTAAATTTGTTGCGGCGGACTATAGTAATAGAATCTATTGTGAGTATTGTATGTATACGATCCAGATGTTATTTTCTCTCAATTGCACGTCTAAGTCACGACCATACGCAAGCCAATTCACCATCAGCATAGCAATTTGTTGAAACATAGCTAATTTTAAATCAACCAATCACGGACGCGTGTAAACGATCCAAACAGGCGTTCGTGAGCGTGTACACTGCAAAACTGCAACAAAAAAACCCTGCGAAAAGGAAAATCACTGCCAGAATTTAATTGCAGTAGTACGCACAGCTCGTGATTGGTGCACCAAACCGGAAGCCAAATAAGTTTTGACAGCGTCAAGCGATTTGTAATTTGGTCGGGTGGTGTGTTGTGGCCTATACCGTGATTTTCATTGCATTAATACATTGCGTTGCGTTCGGCTTGCCTGAGAAATTCTGACAGCTGATGATAAATTAAATTTATGGATATGAACCAATTAGGCAGAGGCCCTTCTAATGTAGTATACAAATAGACTGACATGAGAGTCCTGGTTAAAAAACTATTGGCCCTGAGGGGGGAACTAAAACTCTTTTCTATTAGTGCTATTTTGCTGAGGGCGCAGCCACGAACCCCCGAAGCAAAATAGCACTAGTTAATGTACATATATTGATAACTTCATTAGTTAAATTTTCAAGTAAACAATAAAAAAAATTAATAATTTTGAAATTTTCATTCAATAAAATTAAATTTCACGTCAAACAATTGCATCTCTGTGTGCTGTGAATGAATGTGTGGTAGTCCGCATGCAATCCACTAAGGCAAATGGGACGCGCTACGCGGATCGCCAGGAAGTTCCGCGAAATTAAGCGCCGTACAATAGTTACCTCTGAGCCGTAATAGTACTTCTGAAGAAATGAACGTTACAGGTGGGCATGCCTTAGGGGTGGTACTATTTTTACGGAGGCACTGATTACTCGCCGCATAGTTGAACTAAATTTTTAAATCACGTGATAGTTTAACACAAATAATAAACCATATAAAATTTGTGTGTTTGAAAATGAAGTAGTATTAATATATATTAATATACTTCTTTAGATGAATACATGTAACTTTCCCCTTTTCCTGACGTTGCTGATCACCCAAAAAACTGCTTGTGCTCAAGTGCACTGATGTTGACGGAGGCTCTGCAGTTGTCCTGAAAACTTGGATGGTTAAAGTTTGCACCAAATCGTGAAATAAACATGAAGACATCTCTCTGTATTTATTAAGTTTTCTACCTGAAGAAAATGGCAGGTTTATTAGCGCTATCAGCCGTTGGTCACGTAAAATATGAAGTATAAAGAATGACCTTGATCAACCACGGACCAAAATCACTGATTCTAGATCAGAAATAAAAAAAAAATAAATAGGACAAACAAGATCAGTAACAACTCGGAACACGTGAATGCAGCAGCAGGTCTGCATGTGCACAACCACTCATGCACTGACACAACAACAAAAAACATTGGCCTTATCTTTTACGCATGCTTGAAATATGCGTAATCCATAATGGCAAATTAGATAGGCACGGGGTGGCGGGGGTAGGAGGAGCCGCCCGTGGCCAAAGACTAGCAAACTCACCAGGGATCTGATTTTAACGGGGCCAGCTGTAACAGTAGAGTCCAGTACGTGGCATTATTTTTGCTAAATATCTCTTCAAAATGGTAACGAAAATAAATTTTGTCAGTTAGTTATTTCAGTTTAGATTTGAAATTTCAATTAAAGCTATGTCATAATGTATGGATTATAAAGAAAGAAAACTTGGATTGCGTGTTTGCTGCTTCCAACTTTAAGACCAAGAAAACAGACTGCAGAATTTTGAAGACATGCAAGGCTCTGGCATTGCAATTCATCACTTAGTCTAAGTCGGTAGTCCAAGGCCACTCACAGTATTGTAGATCCCGGGTAGATCTATGGACTGCATCAGGCCCTAACTTTGTTATTAGGGTTCATTCGGGATTTTAGGTAGGATTCGGGGTTCATCATGAATAGCGAGATTTTGGGGATGAATAGATATGGTACCACATCCCTAAGGTTGTAGCCCCTCGGGTAAACAACTTTGAGATGTGGGCAATAGTTATTCAACAGACCCACAAGCTAACGTTGTGACAATGGGTGGACAGGGAGAACAAACAAAAAAATAAGAAATTCTACACTAGAATATTGCTCCTACTTTACCGATTCCAGGGGGACTAATAACGGCGTGTTACCAAAGTTTCCACTCGTTATCAACGATCCCTTACTTGCAAAGAAGAAATCGGCGAACCGAAATTTTTAAAATCCCGGTGTCAGCGATTCACATCGATTCACATGTATTGTTTACCAAAATGGTTGGCGATAATCATGTGCTTCGGAAATTTCCCGGATATTCAGTCACATGATTGTAATATCTTCCCAACACGCAATACAGTGTTTGTGCGCGTGTTGTAAAACCAATAAGCGTGCGGGCGGTTACGGGCAGAGAGACTTGTTTCGATCTTCGACGTTCATTGATCCCAAACAAAAATAATAGCACTGTGATCATCGGACAAATCTACACTGAAGTACGCCCGTTTTCCAGAAGTTTCGCTTTTTTCCAACTGCAAGGATTCTAAAAAAAGAAGTGGACATAGGATGGCGCTGAGAGTCTCCTACGACCTGTGGATGCAGTATTGAAACGGAGAGTGCCGCCGAAATGGACTTTGCCAAACCCCAGACCAGAATTTGATGTTCATTGTTTCGAGGTTGAGTAGCTTTCGTAAGTACCAGACTTCGACCACTAGGTTATGAATTGGGGGTTCATTCGTCGTTTGTGGTTATGACATTGCATTGACTCAATCCACCAGAATGGAAGAAAATGGGCGGAAAGTTAAAAAAAACATGAACGGTTAAAGCCTGGTCCAGGGCCCGATCGCTAATAGCTCGTCAGTAGGGTGGTTACAAAATTCCCGGGAATTTGCAGAGCGGGAAATTTCCATTGGAAATTTTGATATTTTATTGATTTTTTAGTTTTTTTCTTTTTTTTAATCTTTGAAAATTGATGATACATACTGTATTAAGTGTTGTAAGGTCCTTTTTGTTTCAGATTAGGATAATACGGTACTCTGTACAACTGAAATGCTAAAGTTAGAACATAAATTTAGCCCTAAACAAGCATGTTTTAAAACAAACTGAGAAATATGAATAACCACCAATCTTTACAAAAACAAAAACATGTGGTTCAGTTTATTTCTCTATTCACTAAATAGATCAACTGTTCGACATGTAGTTAGTTTGAATCCTGTAAACCACCCACCTCGAGTTTACCTTAGATTTAAGTGAGAACTTATCTCAAAATCAAACTTGACCTTAAATGCTGACTCAGAGATTTCCTGAGGAATGGCGCCCTCATTTCTGACAAAAATAGTGTTTTTTGCAAATAAAACATTTAGTGCTTGTCCACATTATAGTTCCAATAATTGTAACTTAATGGCATCGTCTTTTAAAATTTAGACTTAATCTTTGGTGCCATATTAAGTTACAACTGTTCTGTGGAGTTCCAATTGCCATTTAGGTTTGAGAGGTTTGAGATGTATATTTCTAAATAAAAAGAAAAAAAATAATTTCTTTTGACATACATCGCATCTCTAGAGTCTGTAGAATAATTGTACTTACAATTGTAACGATGCTACAATTTGTTCCCAAAAAAGTCCTGTCAACATGTACCCCCCCAAAAAACAAAAAACCCCACAGGCTGCCATAATTTGGCACCAGCCCAATGGTAGACCAACAAGGGTAAGTTTCACTGAAATATTTCATAATGTGAATTTTAAATGGCTGGATAAAAATGTTCTCAACATGGTGCAGAACGACTCTCAAGAATGCTACAATATAACGTTATTGCAAATAATGAAGATTTAGCCACTTTGCAGCTGTAAGTTAGAGCAGAAGCTGTCTGTGTATCTTGGCTTTCAATTGCACTTCACTACACACAACTCGTCCTGACTAGAAATCTATGATAACTGCAGCCATAAAAAAGTTAGACTATCTAGTCATAATCTTCAGGACTACGTCCCCACATCTAATCACTGTGTGACTACTAAGCTCAAATCGATGTTTCCTTCATATGGAAAATCACATGTTTCGATTTAAAATTCCGGATCCGAATTTTTGTAATACACAGTATCCTATGGGACTATTTTTTTGTCTTTAAATAGTTATTAGCATAATCAAGAAAAAAACCCAAAATTACAGAAAATCAACATAAAAAAGCATATTTGCAGCAATATTACTAATAGTACCACAAGGAAATTATAATACAAAAAATGATAAATTAACCCATCTCATTACAATGACATGTTGTAGCAGATGTGTTGAAAATCACAACATTACCTGTAAAAATTAACTATGCTGAAACAATGGTAGGGTAGGGGAAAAAGAAAAAAAAAGACACGCCTAAAAATCAAAAGACCATTTTAAAATGACAACGCAATTTCCCTTTTTTATACGCACTATCATACTCCAATTTACGTTTTGACAGGAAAAAAAGTTTTAAGGGCAGTAAAATTTGGGATCACTCCTGAACTAATCTCTAGATTAAGAAATACAACATAAAAATAATATGACAAAAATTTGTCATGACACAACCAAACATGAGCATCAACCTTATTACAATTAAAATCAGCATGAAGTTTGTCATTGACCATATCAAGCAACTCACTCCAAATAATGTTGACCTTTTCACAATCACAAAAAAATTGGGACCACGGTTCGGGAATTTGTCACAGGAAAAAACAAAGGGTGAGACTCCTTCTCCAAATTTTAGGAAAGGAAGCGTTGAAGCAATGGACCTGTGAACAGAATTAAAATAAAAGGACCTCAGTTGAGTTCAATGGTAGATTTGAAATTCCTAGTGTGAATCGTCTCCCATTCAAAGTCCTAATCGCCACAAAAATTTTCAAAAGTATCCTCCCAAAAGTTTTGAATTTTTTATGGGGGAAGTGTATTGACATAATATATAGGCGTACCGGAGGGAAACCTTTCCCATAGCAAAAGAAAAAACGTTAGCGGCCACAGTTCCAGGATACGTATACGGGATAGGTTTCCGGTACTAATATTGCTGTGATATCGAAGGGTACCCAAAAAGTATCCACTAGAAGGCCCCCCAGCGTCAATCCGATGTGGGATATATTCCATTAGGACCCGCTAGTGGATTTACTATCAGATACTAGTATCTGAGTGGTAGCCACAAGCAAAATGCTATGATTTATGACAGTTCCATGTGGTATCCACATATTGAAAGGTACCCACTAGAGGATACCTTTCAGATACCTAAGATCTGAAAGGTATCCACTAGTGGACCTTTCAGATAATACATCTGCAAGAGAAAACAATCAAATGCAAGAATATCAAATGGATCCCCAGTGGATACTATTCGGTTTTTTTTTTTTTTGGATTACGTGGTATCTGAAGAGTATCCAGAAGAGGACCTGAACAAGGAATATGATGGGCACTCTTTACTTCCTGTAAATTGATATACCAAGTGCAAAGTAACCAAATTCAGACACACTTGCTCGTATACAAACTACTGCAACGTTAACTACTAGTAGTCTTCTTGCAGTGCAGTGTGATACACATGGCATGTAGTGACTGCCACGGGTTATCTGAATTCTTCATCTCAGGGATGTTCTTCTACATGATCTGTATGGGGGAACTGACTAGCTGTTCTATCTGTGCTGTGAGCGATATTCTGCATGGCCTGCTTTATAATCTATGACAGGTAAGTTGTGTGCGCACAAAAGAAACCCATAAAATTTGTTCAAAATAAAGCTTCCGGCATGGGCCACATATAGTGGCAGGCCGATGCCAAGATGATAGATGAATTATACATGTAGGCTCGTTGGTTGATCAAATTGATGTATGCATGTTTTAATAAATCTGTGCGTGGAGGATTTGGTGAAGCAAGGCCTATTGTATAGAACCCTACACTTGTTTAATAGTTTTGAATAAGTGTGTTTTACGACTACAGCACTTACTACTTCATGTATTAATTTTTCCATGATGTAGGTCAGAGGTTGAATGATGAACTTTAAATGTATTTAAACTGCAACTACTGTATCTTCTTTAGAGGTGCTCCTACTAACAGAAGGAAATTTAACTACAAGAACAATCAATGGCCGCCCTTCTGGGGCGTTTTGGCGGGAAAATGACAAAGACCACTGGAACAAGGTGATATCGGCGGATAGTATCTGATACTATAGTAGCGGGATAGTATTAGATACTCGTAGGCGGGATAGTATCGGATACTAGTAGCGGGATTGTAGCCGATACGAGCTACCGGTAGATTAGAAATAGTGGTTTACTGTTGCCGATACTATCCCAGAGCCATGACCATATATGACCAAAAAGATGTGCATGTGAAAACGATCCCGATACTGTTCCGGAAGCATATCCGATACTATCACCGTGCTAACTAGCTAGTACGGGTAGTATCGGAGACTAGTATCGGGATAGTATCCGATATAGTAGCGGGATAGTATCCGATACTAGGCTACCGTAGAAATTTAGAATAGTGGATACTGCTTCCGATACTATCCCAGAGCCATGACCATATATGACAAAAAATTGCATGTGAAAAAACCTATCCCGATACTGTTTCGGTAGTATAGCGGATACTATCCCGATTACTGTCATATTTGGCTATGGGCTTTGCGCCCAAAAATAGATTATTCGAAAAAAATATCAAAAGTATCCATAATTGTCTTAGGTCCTCAACTCAATCTAAGCATCCCACAGTCACAATCATTTCATGAAAAAAAATGTATTTTCTTCTGTCTGTAGTGTAAGGACTGTCAATTCCCGTATTAAATCATGCAAATAAGTGACTTTAAACATGGGGGTGGGGTTGGAAGATGATCAGACAGTATATCAGCAGAGACACATAACCTTTACTATACCAAGTGTCATCGTATAGCAAATGTTTAGAGTGGAACCTCCATAATATTCTATCTTCGAACCAAACACAAGTGCATCTGACTCTTAATTCCAGGTTATCATAACCAAGTCTTCAAACAGTTATCTCTACAAAACATACATGATCTTATTGAATTCAGCCAAGTGGTATTTTTAAACGAGAGAGAAGAGTTTCTGGAGCATGAGATTTCCATAAATGACTAGCATCAGTATGACAATTTCTCCAGAAATGATAATTCAATTGATTTCCAAATGCACTCATCAATAGCATCAAGAAATGCCTCACCCAAACCAATTTCTGAGCTGTGGCAAAACCAATTAACAGTTTCATACGTAACCAACGTACCCCACCTAAGAATGAATCAAGACAAATTAATCCTCTTACTCTGTCTCTACCCCCGTTCCAGATAAAATTAAAAAATTAATTTATTAAGAGTTTTAAAACGGATCCGGAATTTTAATACAAAGTACGGAAAAAAAGGTACACATTTGTGGTAACACAAAGAGTTTGACTATCTACTGTGGGGACTATATGGATAGATAAAGTTCATATGCATCAAACGACAAAACCCGATTCCTCTCAAAATTTGGAATGGGCATTTGGGGTGGCTACTCTTACGTTTTAGACAACTGTCCTAAATATTACCGACAAAAATTATATTTCGAAATCGCTGAGTTCCGACTTTAAAAGTGGTGTGAATTGTCTGTAACAAAGCAGAAAAGTTTCAGTGGAAAAATGTAGACAATTCAAACGTTTTTTGGATAAGGGGGTGGGGGTGGTCTTCTGAGGCAGGGTTTGTTCCCTCCCACCAGCCACCAACAAATGAACTGACCTTTGTGTACAGTGTCTATGGAGAAGGACCAAATTCGCCCCCTCCCCCCTCAAGAGCCAGAAAATGCCTCGGCATCACTTCTGTCCCCCCCCCCCCATTTGCAAAGCCTGCCTGGTTACGCCACAGTTGGAAATCCAAATTTTCCCCCTTTTTTTATCTGTAGCCCATTATTGGGGGGATATTAGGGTAGTTAAATGCTATTTTTAAAACAATGACATAAAAGCTTGCTCCAGATTCAAAGAAAAAGTGGCATGAATATTTAACAAGCAGGGCTATTTACACTTTTAATAATATTCATTGTATTTTAGAATGTCAGATCTTTGTGATGAATACAGTATCATAAAATTAAAAATTAACATTATACTTGAACAAAATAGACTAAGTCTTCAAGTTTTGTAATAATAAATGATCAAAATGAGTTTTGCATGATTTAGAAACACTACTTCCAATGAGTTAGCTGAGTTATCATTAGTCTCAGGTATAAGTCTATTATAGTGACACACAGAAACAAGGACTTTACAAATTTTTTTGTGGTAGTGAAACTTGGGAATGCACAATTTGACCTTTTGACGATTTTGCTAGAGTTCTATCAAGGTGCCCTTGACTAGAACCTTTGTTTATGATAAAAATCTGAAAATAAAGCTTTGGCCTATAGCAATATGTCATATTAGCACAGTACACAATTGAAAGAAAGGCCTAACAAACATGGTTTTATCTTTTTTCCTGGGGGACAAAAATTTTTAAAATGTTGGAAATTAAAAATGCCAAATTGAAAATTCCAAACAATTCCCAAATATCCCGGGACCCTTCAAATTCCCTGGAAAGTGTCCGGGAAAGTTCCAAAAATTCCTGGAAAACCTTGCCACCCAATGGCAACCCTAACTCGTCAGAACGGCCCAGACTTTACCGGAAGTGATCACATTTTGGTATAGAAGAGAAAGATACTATTTTCTCATTTGTACGTTGAAATCTTCGAGACCAAAGGTAGGAACAACCAGACACCCGTCCGTGGTGGTGACATTCAGACTCAATTTCACCTTGAGTAGTGTTTTTGGTGTTGCTAGGTTCAATAATTCCTCGAGTTAAATCTATACAATTCCACTTAAAACCCTAACTGGGTTGAATTTAGTTATTTGCTATGTTCACTGACCATGCAAAGAAAGGCCACCATTGTGTTGACACAATACCTTGTCACTGTATTCCTTGAACTCATCCACGCAAAACCAAAGACCATCTTTGGCAAAACCAACACAGCAGCTTGCAGGTGGCGCACAATAATATGGTCAGTGCAGTGGCCAGCGGGTTGGTCACACTTTTGGAGGCTCACCCTGTGCTGAAAAAGAAGTCATTTTAAGGACACATTTTTCACTATAACTTTGTTATTTCTGGTCTCAGCTATTTAAGTAAGCAACCATCATACGATTTACAATTATATATCTTTCTACCAACATCATTTGAATTTTGTGTAAATTCTTATTTTTTTCATCGTTTCCTACCAAAAGGATGTTGTTTTGGAAGTTATGACCGAGAAAAAGTGTGCTTCATTTTGGTCGACAATATTAATTGTACACAGTACTCTATGGGGCTTACAAAATCATGTTTTTTTAGCTACTCGCATTCAAAACGGATTGGATCCAAATATCGGCACGAAACTTTACATATGGGGTTTTGGAGCACAAAGGACAACACATTAGTAAGATGGAAACTTCATATCCTTAAATAGGGCATCCCCTTTAATCCTTGCTTACGCATCCTCAGTGAAAAGAAGTTAATCCGATCTGGAAGCTTAAATATTTGCAAGTGCAGTGACTGACGAGAAGAAACTAATTTTAAATATTCAAAAAGTTCCATTCGTCGAATTTTCTGAACCACAGGGCCGCCCGAATTTACACTCTTAGAGTCTCTATCGGTCAACTGCGCCAGTTCTCGTTTTTTCCACTCGATCAACATACCCAAATGAAAGTTTTATGAAGATTTAGCACATGACAGCTATTGCACTTACGACTAAGGTTAACCGATACTCGGATCGGATTATCGTATCAGGCCGATATTACCCATATCGGTTGTAAATATCGGATCGGCAAAAAAAAGAGGCTTTCCTACGATATTTGAGGATGAAACCAACATGTCAGCAGCGTTCTCGTTTTATGCTGAAATTTATGTTTTGGTTTGTTTTAATCCAATCTGAGAATTCCTATTTTTATAAATACACAAGAATAAAAGATCCTAATTGCATACATACTTCAATGTGAAATGTTATTTGTTAAGAATAACCCCATACAGCGAAAACTCTCCAACCACACACACCTATACTCCAGTTCTCGAGCCAAATAGCGTGTTAAAAAAAAGTACAGTACCATATACTTGTTTTGTAGTTTTAAATAATGTCCTTGGATCACCCTCACTACGTTACCATTGTAACATGGGAACTGATAGGGTTGAGCAAAGAATTATAAAACTACAAGAAGTATATGGGTAGGTAAGTTTTTTACAGCTATTTGGCTTTTTTCTTTTTTTAGGCTGTTTTTGGGGGGTTAATTCTTACCATAAATTAACATTTTCCCATGTTCTTTGAACATTCTATTTATATTATGCAATTTAGATATTTTCTTCTTGTTGCATTGTATAAAAAAAAAATACTAATCTAAATTGCTTAAAAGAAACACAACATCAATTCAACCTAAAAAAGACTGCTGTCTGTGGCTGACTTTCTTGGTTTTCTCAAAATCGGTAAAAAAGCCATTTTTTAATGTATTTTGATCACTGATATTTATTACCATATAAACGCTCCACAAATAGCGATCGATCGGATTCGGCCACTACCTTAAAAATGTAATATCGGTCGGAAGACAAACTTCCATTCGTGTTGACCCCCTACTTACGACTTTGTTTACCACACGAGGATCTGCTCATGGACTTTAGCTGTGGAATTGAACTTCCCTCTTAAATTCAAGTTCAAAACTCAACTCTAGATTTTGATTTCATTATGTAAAGAGCCTCTTGATATTTGATGAATACGCACTAAAATCTTGTGTGTGTGTTTTTGTGTGTATTGTTTTTCGTGATGATGTAACTTAACCTGTTTACGTTCTGTCTTTCCTTTCCTAGCTCCAAATCGCAAGATAAAAGGAGGGCTCACTCTTTAGATGCCTTCGATCAGACTCGCAAGAAGGCACGTATAGCGCCCGCACATGATGGCAGACGGGGCTGGCGAGCAAGCCATCAGTGGTAAAGAGGTGAATATAAATGCTTACTGTCGATTGTTTGCTGTAAAATTATAACTCCTGATCAATCAGACTTTCAGTTTGTTTAACCTTTCCGTGGACCCGTGCTAGGCAACTTTCATGGGCCTCACACACCAGTGATTTAGGGATAAGGATTGGCAATTACTGACCTCCCGTTTGCACACGTGTGGGCAGAGAGCTGTATATCTGATGCCGTTTCATTGAAAAACGCCTCGGAGGCGAGACACTCTGGCTAGAAAATCAGGGCAGCTCCAGTCGGCATTGCTTTGTCATCGCTAGCTGTGAGAACTGGTTCAACTTTACTGCCACGCTAAAACAATGAACCGCTGAAGCGGAATCGGCTAGAAGTAGCCAAATGTCCGGGGGGGAAATGTGTTAAAATGGGATATTTTATAGAATGATTACAACAGCTTAATTTTAACCTTGGACCCTCATCTGGGGTCGGCCCTGGGGGTCAACACCCCAGTGGAACTTTCCTCCAGTGTGCATAAAAAATTACAAAACTTAAAGGAATTGTTTTCAATTCCTACTGGGTATCATTTTAATAGTATAGCCCACATTAAGGGGCGTGCGGGATCGGGGGCTCTAAAGAAGTATTTCATTTTGGTTTGAGCTGGTGCAGACAGAATATTTCGGGGTATAGTTAAGAAAGATATAAAGATGAGTCCATGTTACAGATCAAGAATTGTTATTTAGTGTGGTTGTTTCACTAGGATCTGTTATCCAGGGGTTTTTTTGATGGCAACTCCCTGTTCTACTTTCTTTATAGCTGATGATATACCACGTGACACCAGAGGCTTCTTTGCTTGCTGCTTCGTCATTATTCATACCAAAGTGTTTGATGACAGGGTACCACCCATACTTCAAGCAAGCACCGTTGTATAGGATTGTAAAAAACAAAACTTGTAGTGGACAAACATATTTTGTAAGTATATACAGTTACTGAGAATACAAAGATGGACTGCTTGGAGCACAGTCCTTGAAATTTCATTAATTATGAGAAACTAAGAATATAAAACACAAAATATATCAATGTAACACAGTTTTGATAACTGCATTTCAATTATTTTCCATGAACTACATCCTGCTGATTTTTTTTTTAAATTAATTGCGGCCAAATATGATTGTTCTTTAATATTAGTTTACACATATCTAGATGTTGAAGGGGCATATAGAGAGCGGCGGCCATATGGCAAACAAAATGCATGACCCTGGTATGCCTTATGCAAGGATTTCTGATTTTTGCAGAGGGTAATAGCTCTTGCATGTCCCCCCTACTAATATCAGTTAACAAAATTGGGTCACCACTGCGTAAATTGTTCTAAAAATAATAAAACAATTTGCACGGGGAGGTCAAATAGCTGTGTGGGGGCATGAGTTGAAAAGTATTAGACCAAGCTTTAAGTTTTGTTAGGGGTCAGATACAAGATGTTTGAAATGCAAGCAGCTAGATTGCCACGGCTGGAAAAAATAATTTTTTCCCGGCAAGGAAGGAAGTCAAGATTTTCCGCGACTTATACGGCTGTTTGGCAGCCATCGCGGAGTGTTAGCGGGGCAACAGGGGTGGTGTATGACGGGGATCTCCCCCCTCCGAAGCTGAAGCTTTGAAAAATTCAGTGCAATTGAAGATATTTGGTGAGCATTGTTTTAACCATTTTAAGCGATATGTAAGCTCAGAATCGTTATAGATTGTGCCAAATAGACCATTAATTTACCACATACCAAGCAAAAAACGGAGAAAGCGGTACACAATACTATCAAGTTCTGACTGTTTGCTGATTTGACTTGAAAATCTTTGTTTCAACGCCGTACCCATGTTATTCTTCACACGAGGAGTGATGGAAGACGAGTCTGTGTCCGTACGACAGCACCATACCCATTTTGCTATGCAGTGATGCATATTTGCTAGACTACCGATTCAGCCACACTCGTGGGGAAATAAGTTTATTTTTTAATCCTTTATTAAATTTTATATTAAAATTTACAGATTCAAATCAAAATATTGTATGTAATCTACAAGGACACTATTATTAAATTCTTTTCCGCATTTAAAAATGTTCACCGAAACCCATTTTCTAAATAAAATAACCAACGACGTTGTATGGAGCTGATACTAAAGTTTGATACACACGTGCGTGCTGAATGATAGACATGTGCTACAGTGATGAGGGTCGGATTTCTGTGCGCTAGATTTTGTGGTGATTTGATCCCGAGACCGTAAGCTATTTTAGTTCTTCAGATTTTATCAAGAAATAACCACACTGGTACTCAAGACTCATTTTCCTACTTTATTATTCAATTAATGGTTATTTTTTACTTGTTTCCCTTGATTATTTACTATGTTTCTCTTGTTTAAATCACAATTTGTCGTTTGATATTTCCTTGATTTTTCTTTCTTTCTTTTGAGTCACTAAAATTTCCCGCGAGTCAGCAGGATTTCCCAGGAAGGAGCTTCCCGACTTGCCTGGTTTTTTTCCCGCGTGTAGATTGGCTAATCACCATGTGATACTGCACTTGTGGGAAATACTGAATGTTATGCGTAATTATGAGTGTATGACGCGAACTGCAATGCACATAAAAAAACTGTGCCAGGGGTTAAATACCAGTGGTAAAATCCAGTTTTCTTGCTTTTCCACCAAATATGCGTGCGGATGTTTTGACTTGCCACACTTTTAACCAAATTCCCCCCCCCCCCCTTTTTTTTTTTTCCTGGATGGCAGGAATATTTAGATGAGGTATCTAAACTGTAATACTTACCGTTATAAAGGCATATCAGGGTTTGCTAAAATAGACAACGTCGACAAAAAAAAAGTTAGACTCACAAATGAGACTTTTGCATGTCTGTAAAAGTATAGGTATGTCCACAACGAGAGAGAGACCCTACAAGTGATACGACCAAAAAGCAGCCTAAGTGAGGACAAAGCGAGCGGTCATTTTAGTCATTACTGTCTGTAGGGAACTTACTACAGAAACACGTAATTGAGTGGAGATTCATATCTTTGGATACTGCTGTTTTCTTTTTTTTAATCATTTTTCGTTCAAGAAAAAAAATAACTTCTAATAAATCTACAGTCTTATAGGACACTTTTAAGCTATTCCAGCAAAATGTAAAATATTTGCTCTTTCTTTCTTTCGGGCAGATCACGAATAGTGCCTTTTATTACAAATTGTACCCAAACGTGCATGCATGCACACCCATAACCCCCAACTAACTTTTAACTGAGCACCCAACCCACACACACACAAATAGTGCCTCTTGCGCCTGTCTGCCAGGCAAAAGAAACCTCTCTGTCTGCACAAAAAGTTAGACCAGGTTTAGTTAGACCTGGTCACTATGTCAATTAGTGTTTGTCCAAAATTGACAGTTATTTCACTTTTCCTCTTCATAAATAACTACAAATGTCAAAGATCAAAATTGAACAATTTCAAAATAAATACAAAAAACCTCATCAATACAAAGGAATTGTAGTTTTCTTCTGGTGGGACCCGAATTACATTTAAAGACCAGGTCTAACCTCGTTGTGCCACCAAGGAATTTGTGATCTAATTTGCCTGCTGATGTGTGCCTCTGGAACAACTACTTCATAGTAAGACAGTGGGGTGAGGACTTTAGGAAATTTTATGTAGCCATAGAATGCTATGGGGCATTTGCTGAGGAAGGATGACGGGCCGTTTTTAAAGAGGCGCTTTTGGGTTTAGGTGGGAGGTTTGAGGAGGAGAGGACGTCCAAAGATACTTGAAGAAGCAAGTGGAGGAGGAGAGTAGATGATTTGAGTGAGGATGGAGAATTTCATTTGAATGGTTTAAGTGGAGGAGGGAGTAAGGACAGGTGACAAACCATATTTAAAACTTGAATTTACTACTACTACTAAATAGATTAGCAATTGCAAGCCATAATTTAATACTTTCAAATTTTGATCTTTTCCTGCGTTCATTCTTCGCCCACATAAAAAAGAGTACATTTATGAGCATTGTAAAAAGTTTTGCCTAAGGTCCATCCTTCATACTTAGTGTCTTTAATGCATCTTCATTGCAGTGGCTTCAGTGTTTGCATTGTCCGTCATTTTGCAACATACTGCATTGTGGTACTGCAATAAGTTCAAATTCATCATAACAGGATTGGCAAGGAGTTGCATTGAGTCGCAGCAGAAAGTTATCACTCACTGTACTACAGAAAAGCAGGAAAAGTAGGAATGGGCCTTCAGGATTATGTAAAAATAATTCCGAGAAATAAACAAGTCTGTCTCAGAAGACCCCCCCACGCACTTTTGTTTAACTTTTTGGGTTTTTATCACAGTGATGTTTTTGGGGTGAGAAAATTTTGAGAAAAAAAATAAAAAGTTGAAAAAAGTGTGTCAAAATGGCAATAAAAAAAACCATTTCGTATTTGCATTTGTCTAAAAAAAATGCATTTCGCATTTGCATTTTTCCTTTCTACAAAATGCATTTTCGCATTTGCATTTTTCACATGTCTCCTTTTTCTTCTTCTGACACAAACTTGTTTTTGTTTTTGTTGTTTTTTTGTTTTTTTTTTTTTTTTTTTGCCCGCTTAATAATAATCTAACAACCCTCACTGTGTGTGTAAAACTTTGTTTCCAGAATGAGTTTGGAGAGAAAAGAAAGACAATAAAACTATTTTCGCTTGGAGAAGGAATGATAGTTCTCGGCATCCTATTCATCTGACAAATACCAGAATCTTAAGAACATTTTCAAACGTCTGAAGTAATAGAAGATTCATTTGATACGTAGTCAGAAACATTGGATGGTTAAGTCCCCCCCCCCCCAACAAGGCTAAGAGGGAGGATTTGGGTTTCACAGACAAAGACATTACGTGAGTTTACTTCGTACTAAGCAAAGCATGTTGCCAGTCCTAGTTTTTTGTGTCGCTGCCCTAAGGCAGAAGACCTTAGACAAGCCTAAGGGATCACTTTGTCACTGTATTGTTGTTGTCTGTTGGTTGTTGTTGTCTGTGCAAAAGGTTGTCATTTGCCTGTAATATCCTCATACTTTGATTGGATTTAAAACCAAATTGGGGTCACAGGTGCAACATTGCTCCCCACTTTTTTGATGAGGTCCAAGTCCACATGCCAAGGTCCAAAGTCACAGCCAAGGTCAAAGGTCATGCGAGTCAAGTTGTCAAATAGGTTGAAAATGTAATTGAGCTCACTTGAAAAGTTGAAATTCATTGGCACCAAACTTTGAATCATAGGTGCAACATGGATCCCTCATTTGTTGATGAGGTCAAAGGTCGCATACCAAGGTCAAAGGTCGAGGTGAGTCAAGTTGTAAAAATAGGCTGACAATGTGTAAAATTGACCTCATTTTGAAAATTTGAAAGGCCAAATTGGAACCACTCTTGAATCATAGGGTGCAACATGGGATCCCTCTTTGTTGATGAGTTCAACGTCACATATCAAGGTCAAAGCGGGTGGGGGCTTAACAAGGCTTACATTTGAGACAGATCTGCTCTCACAGATAGGTACATTATATTCGCAGGTGAACTTGCGAATATATTGTGCTCGTGCTGTAAGTTTCCTTCTTCGTCGTCTTCTTCTCTCCTCAAGACGCTTGCAACGAACACCCGTAACTCAAGACCATAGCAGAGCCTCGGGGCCCACCTGGTAGGCTGAAAGCCCCTGGGCCCCTGATGTGCCATTTTCGGTTATCTTCTCCGAACCCAGAGGTCAAAGGTCAAGGGCCTACAGGGGCCAATGTTAAATCTAGGAACACCTATAACACAAGAACCAGAGCAGCCTCAGAGCTCAAATTTTACAGGCTGATTCCCTTGGACCCCTGATGTTCCTTTTTGGTATCTCGATCCCAGAGGTCGAAGTTCAAAGGCTACGGGTAGGCCAAACGTTAAAAGTAGGGGCCACCCCTAACTCAAGAACCACAACAGCCTCATGGTTCAAATCTTGCAGGCTGATAGACCTTGGACCCCTGATGTGGCTTTGGGTATCTCGATCCCAGAGGGGTCGAAGTTTCAAGGGCTACAGGTGCCAAAGGTAAAATGTAGGGGGCCACCCATAACTCAAGAACCACAGCGCCTCAGGCTCAAATCTTGCATGCACATAGCCCCTTGACCCATGTGCGTTTATGGGTATCTCGATGCCCAGATGTTTAAAGAGTTCAAGGGCTACAGGGAATCCAAATGCTAAAAGGTCGGGGCCACCTAACTCGAACCACCACAGCCTCGAGCCCAAACTTGTGGTATAGGGCTTATAGCCTTTTGGGCCTCTGATGCGATTTTGGGAATCTCGACCACAGAGATCTAAGGGCCACATGCTCCATGTCACATGCGAACAGACCGTTTTGCTAACACAACTTGCAGTCTAGTTCTCATTTGGTTCTGGTCTTCATATAGGGTCACGCCGGAAACCCTTTCAACTCGGGTGGTTACCCGGGACTCATTACGGTTTCCCAAGGGACTCCCCTGCTTTCTCCACCACATTGCCACCGGACAGGATCATATGCATAAATGCCAAATAGGTCAACCGTCAATCAAACAACTCTGTGTATATTCCTTGCCAGTCTTGGAGTTCTCATTTCTTTCTCCACATACTTTTCTATTCATTAAACTGTTGCCTGAGGGCTCGACTGGGGTCGTTCCCGAAACTCGTCGTAAATAGGCACATATACACTGGACCCCTGGATAGTTAGCTAGGAAGACACAGAATACAGTATCATGAAAGTACTTGACGTAGACCTGTAGCCTCTACCGTACTGACATGTCCAGTACGAGCCATTTTCAATTTCCAACCAATTTCCAAGTGGTCCTGAGATCCCAATAATCTACACTTGGGCAGTTTGCTGCGTGGAAGTGTATAATAACCAGGGGAAGGGAGAAGTCCTTATCAGGGATCAAGGTCTTAGCCTGAGATCTAGTAGTGGAATTGTGTGGCTTCCTGCCCGGGATCCTGGTTTAACCTCTAATCTCCATACTGTAACTTGAACAACTGATAGAGTTGTGTTAGTGCTGATGCTGGATGTTATGATTTTGTCGGTCGTGCAAGGATACTTAAAGTCAGGGACAGAATTAGGCGTCCCGATGCACGCCTACTCAAGATTTGTCAATCACCGGATGGTTTCTCCCATTCTTTTAGAGACTTTATGGACGCTATTCCTGAATCATGAGCATCAAACCAGTACTTGCAGAGTTCAAAAGGGGTGGTTAATCGACTATCTCTGGCGCCAATCGTCAGCGTTACTAATTAGATAACTGTGTTAATGCCTTAGTTAGCCGACATATAAAAAAAAATAAAAAGTGGTTTGAGTGTTTATTGGGCAGGGCAGTTCATGTTTGAACAAAAAATGATTCAAATGTTATATAAAAGCCCTATATGTTCATGGTTTTCGAGTCATCGGTCTCAATAATTCACGAATGTGTTAAATTGTTATATATAAGCTTTAACTATTTGCAGATTATTATTCATGGCAGACATATTTGGTTGTGCACCGTCAAATTACGTCAGACGCCTAATTGGTCGCCTTATTCTGAGCCCGACTAGAATCTGAAACGTACAACAATAATTATAATAAATACGTTAGTAACATCTTTTAAACAATCCAGCACATTTTTTGGAAGAGAACCCACACCCCCTTATCACATTTGAAATCTTTGCACTGTAGTGCTCGGTATTTGGTCTAGTAACTATACCTTCGAATGGTTAATGCTCAAAAGTGCGTATATTTGTCCTAAAAGCAAGCGATTTTGTGTCATTAGAATCGGCATAAAAGATTGTAATTTATCGGGCGGAGCTGGAAACGCAAATTCCAGTCCAGTTAATTCATTGAAGAATATTCCCGCACGAACCAAGTGAACAACTATATTGACCACAGACACGTAACTTGCCGTAAATTTTCCAGGTATTTCATATTTGAAAGGGAACGGACGTTTCCAGCCTTGATATTAATAGTAATCTCCGATTTAAATTATTCTCAAAATTGCGTCTTTGCAAACATACCACCCATGTTCGAGATTTATCATCCGCAGGTATGGTCTATCTAGCACAATCTCAAATTTTTGAAAAATATGGGGGCACCCTTCATAACAATGTTTTGTAAATTGGCTTTAAAGACGAGTGCTAGTGATCGCATGTAGTCCTTTTCAAAATATGCAACTTGATTCATGGTCTAGGGAATAATTCCAATTGGAGTCAGCATGTAATACGTAAGTGGATTTTGTATGTCAAAATACGCATGTACAATGCAAAGTTAGTTTTTTGGCCGGGGTGGGGGGGGGTTTCTTCTTACGAGCTACATACCAACTCCTATAAAAATATCTTTCAAATGACCCAATGCACCATCCCTGAAGTGGACGTCTTACATTCCAAAATTTTTTCATTTCACCCCTCTCTACGCCCACCCTATAGTTCCTATTAGGCCTATCATTCACTAACCGCGACGGCAGGCGCCACATGCGGTCCCACGCCCAATGTATTTTTTTTTTATTTTTCTGTAAATGTTATTTCATTATCCTCTAACAACACCATCTGTTTTTAGCCTATCTCCCAGAAGGGAGTGAAGGATTTTAAAGGGAAGAGGGAAAGTTCAAAAATTTGGGTTGGTCTCGAACTAGGGTCCTCCAGGCCCCAGATCCCATGGTCAGGCGAGTAGCACACGATTGATTGTTTCACTGGCCTGGTCAGCGATTTCATGCCACGTGTTGATGAGGCAATTACTTGCACCCCCGACGGACACAAACAGGATCACGATAAAGAGCTTCCAAATTCCACAAAAGCTCGCCCCTTTTGCTGATTTTTAAAAGAACGTAAAACAAAATGGAAAATGTTGACATAAAGTCCACGTTTTGGTGATAACAGTGGAACTTTATGTCGCACCTTTCTCCATTTTTGTCAAGGAATGTTTAAATTACGAATGAATTGACTTTGTTGTGTACAGTCATCTACTGCGAGGTGGTGCCCTCATGTGCGTGATGTGGGCAGCTGGTGGCTGGCCATTCGAGTGCAGGGATTATTCATTAAAACTTTAATCAAGGTAATTTTATTACACTCTTTGCTACTATTAAAATTAGCAATTTTAGAATTAAGACCTACTACAACTACAATCAATTCCCTCTTAATTTTTTCCTAAACAATTTTTGTGTAAAACTCAGGAAAATTAATTCAAACTGACAAAGATCAAAAAGTCTGAGCTTTTGTTACTGATTAAATTGCAGTAGTTGAACAGGCTCAAACTCATAGAAGTCTTCCTGTTCAGTCGCTTGAAAAAAATAGTGTCATTTTTTGGATTTTCACAACTGAGTCTCCTTCATTGGCATAAATGAGTTTGTATGTTAACAATTTCCATTTAGTTAATGGTGTGTAACCTATTTGGAGATCAATCTGAAGGTCAAGGACCTTGTCAATACACCACTGGAAATCATATAAAAATGTTATCAAATGAGAGCGCTGCATGATTGGTTAGTAATTTAGAATACAGCATTTTGAAAGTCTCCATTTATTAGACAAAACCAGGAAAACAAAATCATAATCAACAAGGCGACACCAACACTTTTGAGAGGGCGAGCTACTTTTGGATTTTTATAAAATAACAGAAAAAGAATAAAAAATTTTAATTTTATCAAAATTCATGCGGGCAAATTGATTTGTTTACTTTGAAAATCTAGTTTCACACACCACAACACGTCTCTCTATTAGAAATGGGCATATAGAGGGCGCTATAAAATACAAATCATGACCGCCTCTATAGGCCTATATGGCAAGATTCCCGCAATGGATTTTTCTGTTGTTTAGCAGAGGTAATAGCTCATACATGTCCCTACCGTATCAGTTGTCAAATTGGTTCACCACTGCTTAAAATTGCTCATAAAAATAATAGACGATTTTCATTGGCATGTGGGTCCACAAACAGCTGTGACGAACTGTCTGCCCAGGGCGTAGCCTGGGGGGTGTCTGGGGGTGGCGAGTACCCTACCCAAATCTCCAAATCCAAAAAGCTAAAATGATGGTGTGCTAAGCGAAGCGAGCTAGAAAAATTGGGGTTTTAGGCTTTTTTGGTTCCCCAAAAAAAGGGGGCAATATTTGGGCAAAAGGTCCACTTTTGCCAAATTTTTACAACGTCCCTCTAGAATTGTGAAAAAGGTCCAGCATTTTGGGAAAAAGGTCCACTTTTGGAAAAAATACGCACGGCAACCCCCCCATAAAAAAATCCTGGCTACGGGCCTGGCCTGCCTAAAAGTCCATCATATGTGAGAAAAATGTTGAACAAGATTTGGCCAGATTTTCCTATGTACCCCCCTTGAAAGTTGTACCTGTAACACATTATTTTTTATTTTTGGCTTAGGGTTAGGGATTTTGTTAGTGTAGGCCAAAATAGGATTTGTTTTCTGTAGAATTTTTTACAAAGTGGGTACATAGAACATCTTCTTCCCAAGATTGAAGCTACCCATATTTTTTGGTCCTTGCACTTGCTGTTGAGTAATTAACGACTTACCCCTCGCACAAACAATCGGGTCCTCCTGTATATAGTCATATGATTTTTGCCTGCATCCATCTCTACTCTACTACTCCCAAAAGGGATGATACACTTATTAATGTACATCCAAGACACAACACCTTTGACAAGGTTTGAAACACCTGTCCATCAGGGCTAAGGCCCAATTCCTGACTGCTGCAAACCATGTGTGCCACCACCTACCAACGACTCTTCTAGCAAATATCTCTGTTGACCTCGTCTTTTTTTTGAAGAGTGTTGTCTGCAAGATTGCAGAAGGCACATATGATTACTCTGGCGTATGTGTTAAAAATGTGTGTGGTGTATCTGTGTTTGTGTCTGTGGTCAAATGTAACCCTTATATATTGCATCATTACAGTTCCGTAGGACTACGGTGGATGTAACGTGGTGGAAAGGAGGGGGTGGGGGGGTGGGGTGTGGGTGACATGTTGGTTACCCCATGTGACCTGGGACCTCAGTGACCTTGGCCGGTCAAATGTAAACCCTTAATATAATGCATGCTGTATGAGTTCATAAGGGGCTATGATGATGTAACTATGGTGAAAGGAGTGGGTGGGGTGGGGTGACAGTTGGTGACCTCACGTGGACCTTCGTGACCACATGTCACCCCTCTGGCCCCAGTCACAAACCGCGATGGCAGACGACACTCCGCGGTCCGGGGACCGCGATTGTATTTGTTATTTATTATTATTATTATTAGATTAATTTTGGCCATAGGTCGTGAATCTCTTCTAAGGACTATCAGGAAATTTAAATAAAAAATCCTACATTCATAGTAAGCCAGTTTTTTTGTTTATAGGTTAGGAGAAGAAAGCTACTGTTTTCCTTTAAATTAGGCCATAAGAAAAATAACATTTTGTCTCAGAAGACTGCATACATTTTGTTAAATTGGTCCTTAAGTGCATTTTGTTTTGTTTTTTTTTTTTTTTTTTTTTTTTAAAAGAATTTAAAGAAAAGAAAAAATGAAATTCGGCTGAAAGCGCCCCAAAAAATGAAAAAAGGGTTAAAAAAATGGGTCAAGCAATAGCATTTTCTAAAAACAAAATGCATTTGCATTTTACATTCCTGAGAAAAACTTTTTTTTGCCTTACCTCTGTGAAATATTACAGGTAAAAGATACTTGTTAGATTTATAAGAAAAAGTGTCCCATTTGGCGAACCAGTATTACTTATACAGAGTATTCATGGGCTTACAAGTGTTTTAGCTGCGATCAAAACAGATCAAAAATATTTGCTTGAAACTTTACAAATGGGAAGGGGTATGGCAATCAAGGTCATTCAATAAAGTTGAAATGTATTAAAGCGCACTGGCACATGTTCTTCCAAAATATGAATTTCTTCTATTTTGGTCTCTCATATGATAGTCTAGGCCATTGAAGAATAGAGATACATTTTTCACATAAATAACATACCCACGAACAGATAGGGACGTTAATAAGAGGTTAACGACGTTTCAGGTAATTTGTAGGCTACTTTTAAGTTTTCTATACTTTTAACAAATATGTATATTGTACCCAATGAATTCACTTGACTCGTACTCTTGTATAGACCACAAAGGTCACAGAGCGCTCAAGAAGGTGCATGCGTGGAAAACAGCATACGGCGTGCGTTTTTCTTGTGGACAACGGCATTCCGTCGTCTGCTTAAGATTGTCGCCGGCGACATTAATATAAATCGTGTCTGTTTACCCATACGGACCGCTGATTTGTCTTAATCATTTCAGTGAGGCTATATGTATAAAAAGCTTTACAACCATGCAAAAAATATCAATTTTGAAAAATCTTGAGGGTGCACTAGTTTTCAAATGTGCCAGTGTCCCCTTTAAAGGGACCAGCCCCTCCCCTGGGACCCAGCTTATTTTGAAGTGAAAAGGATTAAGGGAGAACTCTGCCCCCCACTAGAGATTTTTGGCCTTGTCTAACACCACCACCAAAGGGAAGTTTAATGTCCATTGCATTTTATTTGTTGCCAGGAACTTGAGGACCGTAGACTGCAAGCGGTTAAGATGTTGGGTATGCAATACCACATGCATGATATCATAGGTGCTGAAGTAGTCACAAAGTACGTAACATATCTGCACATGAATAATTCTTCTTGGCCCAAAGCAAAGCCATGTTTGACATCCGTTTCGGCACAAGGGTTGCTCATGTAATGTATGGGGGGTTAACCAATGGTCCAGGAATTTTAACAATCATTCAAATTGCTGAGGTTTTGATTCGGTTCTTGTTCTAATTCTATGCTTCCAAACGGCTACTTTAACATCACTTTCGGGTCAAAGCCAACTCCAGCATCTTCGACACTTTAGTAA
Organism: Ophioderma brevispina; assembly: GCA_023653785.1. Lineage (NCBI taxonomy): Eukaryota > Metazoa > Echinodermata > Ophiuroidea > Amphilepidida > Ophiodermatidae > Ophioderma > Ophioderma brevispina. Next base: position 65,394 of record JAMKCH010027173.1, read on the forward strand.
TTCGGGAGGACATGTTCCCTCGTCCATTTTGGTGATAATCCGGAAATTTAGCACTTTTGCAATGTTAACTTTTTAAAAAATCAGTGCAAGTAAGGATATGCTGAATACACAATGTACAAAGGAAATGTCTCTCAATCAATGTTCATATGAATCTTTAATGATTAAGCATTATATAGAGTGCAGTATAATCATTCAATACACATTCCCTAGCAGTTTCTTAGTCCTGGGCAATTTCCCTTACGTCACAGACGTGACATACTTTCAAAGACTTTGAGACCCAGAATTATTCAGGTTTTTGGATTTTGAACAATTGTATTTTAAGTATCTAAGTATAAGACCTGACAATTTAATTCCAATCCTATTCTTGTTCTTGACAAGTTACAAAAACACTTCCATTGCATGGTTACGTTTTAACACTTTTCACATTGCATTGTTACGTTTTAAACACTTTCATTGCATTGTTACGTTTTAACACTTTCATTGCATTGTTTACGTTGTAAACACTTTCATTGCATTGTTACGTTTTAACACTTTCATTGCATTGTTACGTTTTAAACACTTTCATTCATTGCCTTGTTCGTTTTAAACACTTTCATTGCATTGTTACGTTTTAACACTTCCATTGCATTGTTACGTTTTTTTAACACTTTCATTGCATTGTTACGTTTTAACACTTTCATTGCATTGTTACGTTTTAACACTTCATTGCATTGTTACGTTTTCACACTTCATTGCATTGTTACGTTTTCACACTTTCATTGCATTGTTACGTTTTCACACTTTCATTGCATTGTACGTTTTCACACTTCATTGCATTGTTACGTTTTAACACTTTCATTGCATTGTTACGTTTTAACACTTTCATTGCATTGTTACGTTTTAACACTTTCATTGCATTGTTACGTTTTAACACTTTCATTGCATTGTTACGTTTTTTTAACACTTTCATTGCATTGTTACGTTTTCACAGAAAGTGTCATTTTGGCATTACTGTGTCAAAACCAAGGAATATACAGTTTCCTGTTTTTAAAAGTTGCAACAAGACGATTTTGGACAGCACTCCAAATATTGTGTTCATTCATAATAGTAGTTTCATATATAGATTAGACACTCAATATATTCTTACATGTATTTTGTAACAAAATGTCTTAAACAGAGAAAAAAGGTGATTTTGGTTTGCTTATATTTCAATATAAATATATGCTGAATTTCGTATTTGTTCATATACCGAAATTAGAAATTCACAATTTTTGATACCAAAGAACTATTTCTTAGCATAATCCTTTCAGATGGTGATATTTTTATGGAAAGTTTACATCAGAGCAAAAACCAGTACTTTAGATTTTTTAAGGGACACCTGATATGTGAAAGCTCTCATGACACCTTTAAATAACCAGCAAATAATTTGAAAACCCAATTTAACGATCCTAGAAATTTTGCCTGGTTACTAGCCTATAATACCAAAATTAATGATCATGGATAAAATACAAACTCATATATTTTTTAATTTCTTTGACTAAATGAAAACAATGTAATTGTTAATTTTTCCATGTACAAATCCTGTCCATATACTCTATATACCGTATTGTTCCTAATAAACGCCCGGGGGCGGTGCATTTTTCAAAAGTGGGGGCGGTTATTACAGTCAAAATGGAAAGTCAAAAATCCCCGCAAAAATCACCTTACCCAGTTATAAAAGGGTGTTCAGTGCGCGCGCCTGGGGATTTCAACCAGGGCTATTATAATCAACACGTGGTGTCCAAGTTTTGAAGTAGAAAGCATTGATGACAACAGCGATTATGAATACGGATTACGGAACAGTCAGCGGCCACATTAAATTCATTGATTTGGGTAAGCTTAACATCATTTTCTTGAATTGTTTTATCAAAAAATCATAGGGGGGCATTTATTAGAGCAGGGGAGTTTATTAGGAACAACACGGTATTTATATTTTCTAAACTCTCTTATTCTGTGACACTATTCCAGTATGTCACCAAAATTGTTTCTGTTGCAATTTTATTAGTTAGAGTCTAGGAAAGTTCAAAATACTATCAGTTTTAGAAGTATTTCCTTATGTAAGAACTATTAGCAAAATAAATAAAAAGCACCTATTCTTTTGTTCTCTCTTCCAGGATTCAAACTACATCTGGGACATTACTGAGGTTATCAGATTGATTGTCAACCTAAACAGGCTTGCCATTTACAACTGAAATTTGATACTGTCAGTGGCATACCATCGTACTGGGGGGGGAAGTTGCCCCCTCTGGCGCAAAAAAGCGGGAATGTATGGACCAAAATATGCATTTTCTTCCCTCTTTTTCCCGGGAATTTCAGCCTAAATTTGGGCAAATTAAAGTAAATTCAGTGATTTTCGCGAGCTACGCACGCGTTTCGTCAAGTTCAGCCTTAATTGGAGCAAATCACCAGGACGACTTGAAATTTTGCCCCCTCTGGATCGACTGCTTCGGCATGCCACTGGATACTGTCAATTACTTTTTTTGATCAAACCTGGTTTGATCTTCCTTTATTGACAGATAGAATCAGGTCATTCAGAACCAGCCATTATTGCTTCAAATGTCTTCAAATTTCAAAGCAAGACTTGAAGAAGTTTCTTCTAATACATCTACACAAGGACAACAAGCAGAAAGCAGTAGATGATATTCATGTACATCCAGTGGGTGACATTCGCTGATCCATTTAGTGCACGTTATATCCATTGGTTACTGGTTCAAGCTTTGGCTATTGACCTTTCCGAAATATTATATATGCCATAGGATTTGTGTTGTGATCAATATGATAAGTGGCTCCTACCAAAGTTAGCGCGAGACAGTTGACCTGGCAACGAACGGTCTATTCTAATAGGCTCTAAATCGAGGGGATTGGGTACATTTGGGGGTTTGCAGTGAAATGAAATTCACATTGATGCGCGAGTCTCCTGTACCGATATTAACAAATGGTGGAGTGTAAAGAGGAAACATTTATCAGCGGGATGGTCCTAATGACCATCATGGACTGAGATAGGGTGGCGGATATTTAACTGTTCATAATTTATTGTAGATATTATATGTGACATGATACAAAGGAATAAGTTGGATGTCACTAATATTGATATTGAGAAATGGACTGAAAGAGGTGGTAAATCCTTAGGTTGTTGGAATTATTTAGGAAAAGTCAAGGATTATCTTACCCTCGTCCGTCGGTAGACAAGACCACTCATGCAGTTATTTCATGTTATAGCCCCTAAGAATGAATATATATCTTCCCTTCAAAGCAATAATGGAACAGTCCAACCACATATATCGTGTGAGCCTACCAATAATCCCGTCTTATTTCATCGAAGCCCCTCGGGTGTACACAGGAATTTGTAATCGATTGTGTTGTTTCGGACGGTTGGTGTCACGTGACTGGTGTGCGGGAAGATTTGTTCTGGGCTTCTGTTCGTATTTAGTCGGGACTCTACTATAGTGTTTCAAGATCACTGACTTCGATATCAAGATGCGAATAAGGATGGTAGAGAGGCGCTAGAGGAGAAGTGGGAACGAGAAGAGTTCACCCAAAGGCGGAAAAAGGATACGCCGGCGGCCAGTAAATCTGGGACGGAGAAGGTTTCGGGGAAGGAGGGAGGAACCGGCGTCGGTGGTCAGATGATAAGTTAAAGGATGTTGCCCTTTCCTTTTCTTCTACTCGAGTGCGAGTGTACGCCATGATGCCGGCATGGCAATGTGGTGGACATCCACCGTTGTTGCCGTTCGTGACAGGGAACAATGTTGATCGGAGGGCCCAAAGAGGCCCGTTTTGAGTCTAATTCACCTCAGAGAGATGTGTTACGTTTAGCAGGCAGTTGGGTGGCAGAGCAGAGTCAAGCTAGATGGCGCCGGAAGTGTGGATATATTGATGCGGACGATGTAAACATCCAATAGATGGCGTCGATTGTGATACATAGCAAACAACCAGCAGATGTTGGAATGCGAATCAGGTGGCATGGTTATCGCAGCTGGTACAGCAGAAATCAACGCGAGGAGCGTAAATCGGGATGTATCGGTAACATTATGATTTATGTAGTGTATGGTGGTGTGAGTGGCCTGTGTATGACGCAATACCGCGACTAACCGGTACTGTACAGGCAATACCTTTTGATGCTATGTGGCCAATACCGCGACATGCGGTATCACGACGGGGACGAGTGATATTGTAAGTGTAAAAACCGCGATGGAGGTGGGTCAATTGTTAATACAGAAGCTGGAAAGTATCCTGGGTGATGATGCAACAAAGGGTCCCCGCCTTTATGAGGGATAAGTATTTTGGATTTTGTTAACAAGTCCGAATCCGTGGGGGAACCTGTGCCTAACTACGGGCTTGACACGTCAAGAATGTTTAACGTCATGTCCAAAGGAATAAATTGGAGGATTTACAGAAAGAAAATGTATTGCTCCACCTTCAAGGGCCCATATGCGAAGGACAAGGGTTTACAGTTTCGTTTGGAATAACATTGTCCAGGATTTGACAGATCCGTAGATATTAAAACGACCAAGGTTCAGAGTGGGGATGTTCGGTCTGCTATTGTTCCACTATTTGCAAGCCGTTATATTGATGGACAAGAAGGTGTTTTGGAGCATTTGAGCGCAGCATGGCCTCATTGGAGATGGCCTCGTATTCTGTTAGCACTAACCGACGGGAGCATATTAGTTCATGGTGATCCGATATAAGCGAGCTTATGAAGCAAGGATATCACCATTTTGATCAGTGTGGGGTGATGATGGCGAAGCTCGTATTAAGAAGATCAGGGAGGTCTTCTCGCTCATTTTCATATCGCCAACAGCTATGGTAATAAGAAGCCTTCAAGCCAGCAGGGGACCGTCCCATAGGTATAGTACCCAGTCGTTCTAAAACAAGTCTTAAATCGACGTATTCAAAGGGTAACAATATCCTAGTCAACGGGGACGTAACACCTTTAGCTATTCAACATATTCGAAGCTTTGCGAAACCCAGCTTATAATTTTCAGAGAGCTGGACCTCCAAGCGCCAGCTTGACGCTAAAGGAAGATTTTCATGCTGGAAACTTAAGAAATTGTCTTAAGGGCCAGTGAAGAGATTACAAACAACCGGTGTGGTGATGCGGTACGGACCTACCGCATTCGTTTTGTTTTCATTTCCGGTGCAAGCAGCACCACGTTTGACCAGGGTTGTAGGTTGGAAAAAAGCAAAAGCTTTACGAGGAAGAGGTTTCAAGTTTGTTAGCAAGCAGGCAATCGAGTGGTATGACATAACATCCTCAGGAATTTGTTCAAAAACCTCTTTAGTATAAAGAAAAATGGAAAGATGCGGCCAGTAATAAACTTAAAGCCGCTCCTAAATTAAGTTGTTCTAAAAGTTAAGTTCAAGATGGAGACATTAGAGTCGGCTTTGCGTTTAATAAGGAAAGGAGACGTCCTTGCTCGTTTGGATCTAAAGGACGCTTATCCAATTCCGATCGCCGAGGGCCATCGATGTTTCTGGTTTGATTGGGTGAAAACCAAAGGTTTCAACTTCGTGTCTACCATTCGGTGCTAACGTCCTATCAAGGGTTTTTACCAAAGTGTCATGGACACAGCCAGTGGGGTGGATACATACGGAGACACGGAATCGAGTGGTAGTGGTAATTTTTCTCGACGACATTCTAATTATGGGGTCACCAGCAGCAGTGTGTTATCTTAATGGTCATTAGCGGTAAAACTTTTGACAAAATTGGCGGCTTTATGATAAATCAAGAGAAGTCCGCCATGATCCCGGCTAAAGAGGCACGTTCTTGGGCTTCAAGTTAAACACAAGGTCAATGATGATCATTATTGCACAGGAAAAAAAGCGTAGCTGTGATTGCAAGGTGTCAGGAAATGGTTTTGAAAGGACCCGAGTTCAGGTAGTTCGCCAAAGTAGCAAGCTGGGGGGGTCTCCTGAAAATCAGGTCACAGCGATAGATATTGCCAGCACTCTATTCTGCAGGAATTGCAGCAGGCGCAGATTTCAGATTTTGGCTCTGCACGGTTCGGTTTTGAATTTCGACGAAATCATGTGATGTAACCTCCTTAGCAAAGGATGGATTAAACCTATGGATCAGATTCCTTCAGGTTTGGAATGGACGCACTAATCATCACCACAGGTTGATTTGTTGATTGATTCAGACAGATGCATCTCTCGCAGGTTGGGGAAGGTGTTGATGAGAATCATGTCAGGACAAGTCAGCGGGAGAGGAGTCGCTTGAAAGAGCATATCTTAAACGTGCTGAAGCAAAGGCAGCAAAAATTTGCGTCCAAGTTTTGTGCGAACAGCGAGGAAAATGTTTCATGTTCGATTGCAGATGGACAATATATTGCGTAACATACATCAATCACAAAGGAGGGACAGGTGCCTCTATTATCCAGCGAAGAGTAGAGCTGTGGGAAATGGTGCCTCCAAATGGAGGATTCTAATTCGGCGGAATATTGCCAGGAGCCACAAACAAGAGGCAGGACCATCTTTCAATGAGAGTTTTCAGATCAGGCGACTGGACGCTTCAACCAAAAGTGTTTCAAAGGTATAAGACGGCTGGGGTTTTGTTTTATCAGACGTCGCCCCTGTTTGCATCGAGAATCAGCAGTCATGTCAGGAAGTTTGTATCATGGCGCCCAGATCCAAGGGCGTGGAGAGAAGATGCTAGTCTTTCCAGTGGTTAGAATGCCACCCGTACGCTGTCCCCGTTTTTGTCTAGTAGGCGAAGGTTTTGGAAAAGGTTACGTCAGGATCAACCTGGCCAGGTGTTGCTCGTAGCTCCAGTTTGGGATGCTCAGTTTTGATATGCGGATCTTCTGTTGATGCTGGTGCAACGACCAGTACGGTTAACGCAGGAGGAGAGAGTGGAATCTTCTGTTTCTTCCGCACAGTGGGGAGATTCATCCACTGGCGCAATCAATGCAATTAGCAGGGTGGATAAATATCAGGTTGCACCTTAGATACGCAGGCATTTCAGGAGACTCTGCATCACTCATCCTCGCATCATGGAGGAAACTGGTACCGAAGACCCCCCACGCAACAGCACGGATTTGCGGCCTGGCGAGTCTGGGATAGCTGGTGTCGTGAACGGAGTTGCAACAGTTTTAACATCTATAGCTAAGTCTGGTGACTTTTCTTACCAAGTTGTATAATGATGGTCTTTTGTACTCGACCATTAATACTCATAGGTCGTCCATTTCAATGACTCATGTCCCAGTTGATGGGGTGCGGGTTGGTGCTAATAATTTTACAGGCCAGTGGGCCAGGTTATGAGGATTTGAAGAACCTTGGCGAAAATGCCGTATTTTCTTTAAAGCTTCTATCCATGAAAGCTGCTATTTTAGTAGCCCTAGTCTCTGCCAACAGGGGAGCATCTATAACTTCACTAGATCTTAGCTTTATGGTTAAATCCACATCGGGATCCGCTTTCTAGTAGCGAGCCTACTCAAGACTACCCGACCGGGTTCGGAGTAAGGGAGATTTATTCTGAAAAAATACTACAAGGATAAGCGGAATATGTCCAGTGGCTGCAGTGTTGCAGTATATTAAGTTAACAGCTCCAGTAAGGGTTCAGAGAAAAAGCTGTTGTGTCATACAAAAGCCTTTTTAAGGACGTAGTTAAGTACGGGTGGCAAGATGGATCCAAACTGTTATGCAGGCAGCTGGGGGGGTTGATGTTTCGGTTGTTTAAGCCCACATCCACATGCTTCTTCGGCCTATTCACAGGGCATAATCAGAGGTGTGTCTATTCCGGATATCCTAAGACGTGCGGATTGGGCTACGGCTACGAACTAGTTCCAGCGCTCTATAACCGACCTGTCTGCATGGAATCTTACAGAGGCCATACTGGAGGAGCTTTAAAACTCTGCATGAGTGATGAGTAGTTTTGTCTACCGCGGACGAGTGTAAGATAATACAAATTATACAAAGGGACTTTACCTGCAGGATAATTGGAATTATCCTTAAGGAAGTCCGAGGTAGACAAGGCATTGTACCCCCCTGCTTCATTGTTTGCTGGGGATTTATGTATATTGTCATGACTCAAGCCCCCCCAGTGCCAGGATGGCCCTTTGCTCTTCCTCGGGGTCTGCGATTGAATAAGACGCCGGGGATTATTGGTAGGCCACCCATATATGTGGTTGGGACTGTTCCATTATTGCTTGAAGGGAAGATATATATTCATCTCTGAGAGCTTTTAAACATGACATACAACTGCATGGAGTAGTTAGGTCTACCTCCGGGACTCCTTAAGGATAATTCCAATTATCCTGCAGGTAAAGTCCCTTTGTATAATTTGTAATTTCTATCAATCTATGAACTGATGTCCAAATGTAATTGCTGTTTTGAAATCAATGTACTATTTAGAATAGGAAACGTTTAATTACGCAAAACTGGAATTTAATACAAGACATGTGACTGATTTTCCCTTGACCGTGTCACATATCTGGTATTTGTTCACTTCATGCAAGATCGGGGGTTATGAGTCTTGTGAAGGGAAATATGTCTTTTTGTATAGGTTTTCATAAGTGGCTATGAATAATATAGAAGTCTATGATTACAAAACCAGACAGATACAATGTTTATGTGATACAACTCAATTTTTATAATTAATTTAATCCAGAAGATATTTAACTTTAAAAAATTTAAAATTATTTTTTGTGCATTACTTTGCTCTGCAGTCAGCAGGTAGATAGATATAGACATTTTTGGCCCTCAAAAAAGAAATAATGTGCTGGAAATGGTGTATACAATCACAGATTGGTCTTAATAAAATATTTCAAATTAAATCTTAGACGTGGTATCACAATTGTCAGAAAAACGTCTCCCCAGTGAGAAGACGTAACTCTGTCCTCGGTCAATGAATAGTAGTGAAACAGGCTCTTAAATTAACTCCTTACGGCCCAAGTGCTGAGATAATAGAAAGACCCCCGGCCACTACCTGCCTATCTATCAGCATCTAAGCACTATTTTGATTGGTTATTTTTTAGGCAATATCATGTAATAAGCAAATCAGAGATACTGTAAGAATGGTGGTTTGGCTTACACAGAGATATAGAAGCACTATTTTGATTGGTTACTCAGAGGGCTATCTCATGTTGTGTCCTGTAATGAGAACCTCGAACTGGCAGCAATATGAATGGGGCCATTTTTGCAACAGTTTGATCAGGTTTGATTCTCTCTAAACAAAACCAATGACCTTACAAGAGGTGAATGCATTGTTATGTAACACCTTATTTATTCCAATGTCAGTTCAAGGCTCTACATGCAAATGGCAAACCTTGTAAGGGTGAATAATGCGTTGGTGGACCTATTAAAGGTGAATGACCTGATCGATAACCTCATAACCCGCTTTACTTTATCAAAATTGAGTTTTTTGTATATTTGTCTTATTACTCCAGTGAAATCAAAGGCCTAGAAATATTTCCTTTTGATATTATGAACAAATATCTTTGAATGTGGTCGACCACTATTTTGGAGCTTATTTTCAAAGTCTGCCTGAAATGGAAAAAAATTGGATTGATTTAATTTAGAGCTGGTTAAAGGTGCTTGTTCCGATTTATGTCTAATACTTTCTGCACTGCCGTAATTGTGCCCAAATATAACTAAATTTTTTAGCTAGAATATTACTTGATACCTCGCAAATCAAGGCAAAAGTTGTGTCAGAAGACAGGGTAAAATATTTTATTTGAAGTATGAACTGGCAACGCGCGCGTATACCAAGTACCGCCTTTCAGTTGCTCTGCACTTGAGCTTTAACCTACGTGCGCGCTGAAAGTCAGTTCAATGTATCATACACCCGCGTCGCTACTTCATACTTCGAGCAGAGTATAGGCCTGAATGGTTTTTTTTCTATAGACTACTAGACCATGATGCCAATACCTGGAAGTTTGCCTGCCACATTAATGCCTGGCAGTGTGCGTGCACATCATAATTTGTTGAGCACCTAGCACTTGTACTTCTAAAACTCACCAAAAGTAGACGGGCAATAATCCTGTTTTGAATTGTGTGTGAATCCAAGCATACACCAGTCCCTCTGTGTTGCATATAAATATGGTTACAGCCCATTAATCTGAAGGGTCTTTATTCCAAAAGGGCCATTATTCCGAAGGATATTTATTCCGAAAGACCGTTATTCTGAAGGACCGTTATTCTGAATTCAACACAAGGTGCAAAAGGTTTTTATTCCGAAGGACCTTTATTCCAAATTTTACATGGGGACCGTTATTCCAAAGGACCGTTATTCTGAATTTTGCACTGTCTAAACCCCAATCCTAGTAGCGGTCATAATGTAAAATTTGGAGTAACGGTCCTTCAGAAAAATGCCCCTTTCTAAATTTGGAATAACATTTTTTTTAAACGATCCTTCGGAATAACGGTCCTTCAGATAAAATATCTTACTGCTTAATACGGAATAATGCACCTATGGCTAAATTCAGAATAACGGTTCTTCGGAATAACATACTTATTGCTAAATTCAGAGTAACAGTCTTTTGGAATAATGCACCTAGTTCTAAATTAGGAATAATGGTCCTACGGGATAAAACCTTCAGAATAACAGACTGTCCCCATAAATATTATGGTCCACTTATATGCAAGTGAACAAGTGTTCTGCATGTTGTAAGCAGATGTTTTCTTATTGGGTTATTTTTTTTTCTTCTGTAGAGTACTTATTTTTAAACCATTGATACCTAGAGAAAAAACATTTTGCACTCTTCCATGCCATAGGTGCAGTTATTTACTGGCTTATGTAGGGCCTGTTCCAAATTGTGAGCCATAGGTTTTGTGGTTGTGATTAGTCCGCTCCGCAGTTGACCTGGCAACGGTCTTATTCTAATGTGCTCTCCGCGAATAGAAACATTTTTCCCTAAGGCAGGCCCATGGACCCCATCCATTTCACACTCTGCTCGCTATGCTCACTTCACTTTGATTTTAGCATATCCACAAGTCATTTGTAATGGCTTGTGGTGGTGTAAGGATTTATTCAACTGAGTAAGCTGATTCGGGACTGTGTGTATCCATGATGCAGAGTCTCCTAACTGGCCCACTTTGAGGCTGGGGCGGATTGGGAACAGGGGTTTCACCCTACTCTTATTCGACACTGACTGCGATGTACATGTACAGTTGCGAGTCTCTGGCATCACTGTATACAAATATCTTGGAAGTGGAAAGACCTTTGTCTTATTACGAGCGTCTACACCACCAAATAATGCATCTAGGAGCCTACGTCACACCAATTTCCCTGTTGAAATTGGGCCGATGGGTCTGGTCCGAATTCAGTAATCGGAAATGTAACCAAAAGTTGTGTGTTTGGCTGAAACTGTGAGCTAATCATGAAGCTGAGGTTATTTGGAGAATGGCCAGTGCTAGAGAAAACCACCCCTTGCTAATTTTATAAGATTTCTGTACCGTTTTTATGCAAATCTGGCACTAGGCTAGGAAATAGTTACAACTTATGAGGGCGCTATACCATATGCCCATCTGGCAGTCGCATTTTCTCAAAAGTTCTGCTGATTAACCC